>SJYC01134822.1:0-15441 GCA_006408675.1 Madoqua kirkii
AGGGGAGGAAAATAACCAACTCCAGCTGACTCTAGCCTTCCATGTGGGAAAAGAGAACTATCCAACTTGAGCCCATTATAGGTATTCTATCCCATCAAAGGGGCTGTAGAGGAGAGGTGTGGACTGAGAAACATGTGTAAAGATCATAGCCCAGAGGCACAGGCTCACTGAAAGACTGAGACCCAATCACAGGAGTACAAAATGCTTCCCTCTTCCCACCCCCTCCCACACAATACCATACAGTACTAAAGGCTGATTTATAGCAGTTCCTTTTGCCCAGTACATCATATCTGGTTATCAAGAAAAAAAATTACCAGATGTACTAAAAAGCAAAATCAACAAACAACAGCAGCAACTAAAAAGACAACAGACTGAAGAGGCAAAACAAGAATTAAAACTAGACTCAGATATAGGCGGGGAAGGGGGGGTGGAATTATCAAACCAGGAATTAAAAAAAAAAAAAAACAACTTTGCCCCAATGTTCATCGCAGCACTGTTTGTAATAGCCAAAACATGGAAGCAACCTAGATGTCCGTCAGCAGACGAATGGATAAAAAAGCTGTGGTACATATATACAATGAAATATTACTCAGCCATTAAAAAGAATACATTTGAATCAGTTCTAATGAGGTGGATGAAACTGGAGCCTGTTATACAGAGTGAAGTAAGCCAGAAAGAAAAACACCAATACAGTATACTAATGCATGTATGTGGAATTTAGAAAGATGGAAATTGATAACCCTGTATGCGAGACAGCAAAAGAGACACAGATGTATAGAACAGTCTTTTGGACTCTGTGGGAGAGGGAGAGGGTGGGATGATTTGGGAGAATGGCATTGAAACATGTATATTATCGTATGTAAAATGAATCGCCAGTCCAGGTTCGATGCATGATACAGGGTGCTCAGGGCTGGTGCACTGGGATGACCCAGAGGGATGGGATGGGAGGGAGATGGGAGGTGGGTTCAGGACGGGAAACACAGATACACCCATGGCTGACTCATGTCAATGTATGGCAAAACCAATACAATATTGTAAAGTAATTAGCCTCCAATTAAAATGAATAAATTTATATTAAAAAATAAAAATAAATTTTAAAAACTTCGATTAATATTCTAAGGAATTCTAAGCCCTCTAATGATTAAAAGACAATATGCAAGAACAAAGGGGAAATGTAAGAAGATAGATGGGAGCTCTAAGGGAGAATTTTTTTTTAATGCTGGAGATTTTAAGACTGCAACAGAAGTAAAGAATGTCTGATGGGCTCACTAGTAAACTGATTATGGCTAAAGAATCTCTTAGCTTGTAGATATCACAATAGAAACCTTTAAAATTGAAAAGGAAAAAAAAAGACTGGAAAAAAAATAGAATATGCAAGAACAGCTAGTCAACTACAAAAAATGTCACATTTGTGTGATGAAAATACCAGAAGGAAAAGAAAGAAAGGAATGGAAGAAGCATAAGAAGCAATAATGACTTAGAATCCCTCAAATTTAATGCCAACACTGAAACACAGATCTAGGAAACTCAGAAAACAGCACATAGGATAGCTTCCCAGGTGGCTCAGACAGTAGAGAATCTGTCTGCAATGCAGGAGATCCGGGTTTGATCTCTTGCTCAGGAAAACCCCCTGGAGAAGGGAATGGCAACCCACTCCAGTATTCTTGCCTGGAGAATCCCATGGACAGAAGAGCCTGGCAGGCTACAGTCCACAGGGTCACGAACAGTCAGACACAACTGAAGCAAGTTAGCGTGCATAGGATGAATTCCAGGAAAACTATACCTAGGCATATTATTTTCAAATGGCAGAAAGTCAGAGATAAAGAAAAAATCCTGGAAGAATCCCAGGGGAGGAAAGGGAGCACTTTACTTGTAGAAGAACAAAGATAAGAATTACATTCAATTTCTCTTCAGAAACCTTAAAAACAGGGAGAGAGTAGAGTGAAATTATTTAAATGTTGTGAGAGAGGAAAAAAAAAAACCAACCTAGAATTCTGTGCTATGTGAAATTATCCTTCAAAAGTAAAAGAGAAATAAAGACTTTCTCAGACAAACAAAAACTGAGGGAATTTGTTGTCAGTAGATGTGTCTTGAAAGAAACATTAAAAGAATTTTTTTCGAGAGAAGGAAGATTACATATTTCAGAAACTCAGATGTTCATAAAGAAAGGAAGAACATTGGAGAAGGAATTGGTGGTGGTAAAAAAAAAAAAAAAGAAAAAGAAAACTTACTGTTGATCTATGGTCAGTGATCTTTGATGTTACTATCGTAATTATTTGGAAGCCCCATGGACCATGCCCACATAAGACAATGAATTTAACTGATAAATATTGTGTGTATTTTATTTGCTTTACCAGTCTTTAACTCTCTTTAACTCTCCTTTCCCTATTCCATGAGATATAACAATATTGAAAGTAAGCCAGTTAATAAACCTACAATAGCTTCTATGTGTTCAAATGAAAGGAACACCTTTCACCTTAAACAGAAAGCTAGAAATTATTAAGCTCAGTGAGGAAGGCATGTTAAAAGCGGAAATAGGTCTAAAGGTAGGCCATTTGCACCAAACAAGTTGTAAATGCAAAGAAAAAATTCATGGAGGAAGGTGAAAAGTGCTGCTCCAGTGAACACAGGAATGATAAGAAAGCAAAATGTATTGTTGATTTGGTGAAAGTTCTAGTGATCTGAATAGAATATCAAACCAACCACAATATTTCCTCAGTTCAGTTCAGTTCAGTCGCTCAGTCATGTCCCACTCTTTGCAACCCCATGAATCACAGCACACCAGGGCTCCCTGTCCATCACCAACTCCTAGAGTTCCCTCAGACTCACGTCCATCAAGTCAGCGATGCCATCCAGCCTAATCCAGATCAAGCCCATATTTCTCTTCAATTCTAGAAGGCTGAGAGAAGTGAGGAAGCTACTGAAGCAAAGTTTGAAGCTAGCAGGCACTGGTTCATGATGTGTAAAGGCTGAAGCCATCTCCATAGCAAAAAGAAGCAGCAAGTGTTGATGTAGAAGCTGCAGCAAGTTATTCAGAAAATCTGGCTAAGATAGTTAATTAAGGTGGCTACAGTAAACAACAGGTTTTCAGTGTGGATGAAACAGCCTTATAATGGGAAAGGATACCATCTAGGACTTTCATTGATAGAAGTCAGGGCCTGGCTTCAAAGCTTCAAAGGAGATGCTGATTCCCTTCTTAGGGGTTAATGCATCTGGTGACTTAAAGTTGAAGCCAATACTCCTGTCCCATTCTGAAAATATTAAGACCTGAAGAATTATGTTAAATCTACTTTGCCTCTGCTCCATAAATGGAATGGCAAAGCCTGGATGACAGCACATCTGTTTACAACATGGTTTACTGGATATTTTAAACTCACTGTTGAGATCTACTGCTCAAAAAACACTTTAGGATTTCTTTCAAAATATTACTGCATTAACAATGCACCTGGTAACCAAAGAGCTCTGAAGGAGAGATCCAATGAGATTCATATTATTTTCGTGCCTGCTAATATGACATCCATTCTGCAGCCTGTGGATCAAGGAGTAATTTTAACTTTCAAGTCTTCTTCTTTAAGAAATACATTTCATAAGTCTATAGCTGCCATAGATGGCTATTCCTCTGATGAATCTGGGCAAAGTAAATTGAAAACCTTCTGGAAAGGAGTCACAATGCTAGATGCCATTAAGAACATTAGTGCTTAATAGGAAGAGCTCAAAATACCAACATTAACAGAAGTTTGAAAGCAGTTGGTTCCGGCCCTCATCCTCATGTATGACTCTGAGAGGTTCAAGACTTCAGTGGAGGAAGTAAGCAACTACAGAGGCAGTGGAAATAGAAAGAGGATTCAAATTCAAATTGGAGCCTGAATGTGTAACTGTATTACTACAATCTCATGATAAAACTGTTGAATAAAGAGTTGCTTCTTGTTGGTGAGCAAAAAAAGTGATTGTTGCTCAAATCGCAACAAAGGATTTCAAACATTACACAAACTTGGTTGATAAAGCAGTGGCAGGATTTAAGAGGATTGACTCTAATTGTGAAAGAAACTCTACTGTGGGTAAAATGCTATCAAACAGCATGGCCTGCTACAGACAAATCATTCGTGAGAGGAAGAGTAAATCTATGCAGCAAACTTCCTTCTTGTCTTTTTTTAGTGAATTGCTACAGTCACCCCAGGCTTCAGCAACTGCCACCATGATCAGTCAGCAGACATCAAATGGTAGGCAAGACCCTCCACCAGCAAGAAGATGACTATTTGCTGAAGAATCATGATGTTTAGCATTCTTTAGCAACAAAGTATTGTGCAGTTAAGATATGTTGTTGTTGTTTAGTCACTAAATCGTGTCCAGCTCTTTGTGACACCATGGACTGTAGCCCTCCAGGATCCTCTGACCATGAGATTTCCCAGGCAAGAATGCTGGAGTGGGTTGCCATTTCCTTCTCCAGGGGACCTTCCCAGGGATCAAAGTGCATCTCCTGCTTTGGCAGGTGGATTCCTTACTGTTCTCATATCCATACACGACTACTGGAAAAACCATAGCTTTTCCTAGATAGGCCTTTATCGGCAAAGTAATGTCTCTGCTGGCAATCCACTCCAGTATTCTTGCCTGGAGAATCCCATGGACGGAGAAGCCTAGTAGGTTACAGTCCACGGGTTACAAAGAGTCGGACATGACTGAGTGACTTCACCTTAGGTTGGTCATAGCTTATCTTTCAAGAAGCAAGTGTCTTTTAATTTCATGGCTACAGTCACCATCTGCAGTGATTTTGGAGCCCAAGAAAATAAAGTCTGGCATTGTTTCCATTGTTTCTCCATCTATTTGCCATGGAGTGAAGGACAGAATATTAAAAGCAGAGACATTACTTTGCTAATAAAGGTCCGTCTAGTCAAAGCTATGGTTTTTTCAGTAGTCATGAATGGATGTGAGAGTTGGACTATAATGAAAGCTGAGCACTGAAGAACTGATGCTTTTGAACTGTGATGTTGGAGAAGACTCTTGAGAGTCCCTTGGATTGCAAGGAGATCAAATCAGTCCATCCTAAAGGAAATCAACCCTGAATATTCATTGGAAGGACTAATGCTGAAGCTGAAACTCTGAAACTCTGGCCACCTGATGAGAAGAACTAACTCATTAGAAAAGACCCTGATGCTGGGAAACACTGAAGTCAGGAGGAGAGGGGGATGACAGAGGATGAGATGGCCGGATGGCATCACTGACTCAATGGACATGAGTTTGAGTAAGCTCTGGGAGTTGGTGATGGAGATGGAAGCGTGACATGCTGCAGTCCACATGGTCACAAAGAGTTATACATGACTGAGCAACTGAACTAAACTGAATTAATGGGACTGGATGCCATGATCTTAGTTTTTTTAATGTTGAGCTTTAAGCCAGCTTTTTCACTCTTCTCTCTTACTTTCATCAAGAGGCTCTTTAGTTCCTCTTCACTTTCTGCCATAAGGGTAGTGTCATCTGCATATCTGAGGTTATTGATATTTCTCCTGGCAATCTTGATTCCAACTTGCGCTTCATCCAGCCCAGCATTTCACATGATGTACTCTGCATATAAGTTAAATAAGCAGGGTGACAATATTACAGCCTTGACACGCTCCTTTCCCTACTTGGTACTAGTCTGTTCCATGTCTGGCTCTAACTGTTGCTTCTTTACCTGATACAGATTTCTCAGGAGGCAGCTAAGGTGATCTGGTATTCCCATCTCTTGAAGAATTTTCCAGTTTGTTGTGATCAACATAGGCTTTGGCATAAACAATAAAAGAAAAATAGGTAATTTTCTGAAACTCTCGTGCTTTTTCTTTGATCCAACGGATGTTGGCAATTTGATCTCTGGTTCCTCTGTCTTTTCTAAATCCAGCTTGAACATCTAGAAGTTCACAGTCTGTGTACTGTTGAAGCCTGGCTTGGAGAATTTTGAACATTACTTTGCTAGCGTGTGAGATGCATGCAATCATGCGGTAGTTTGAACATTCCTTGGCATTGCCTTTCTTTGGGATTGGAATGAAAACTGAACTTTTCCAGTCCTGTGGTCACTGCTGAGTTATTCAGATTTGCTGGCATATTGAGTGCAGCACTTTTACAACATCATCTTTTAGGATTTGAAATAGCACAACTAGAATTCCATCACCTCCACTAGCTTTGTTTGTAGTGATGCTTCCTAAAGCCCATTTGACTTTGCATTCCAGGATGTCTGACTCTTGGTGAGTGATCACACCATCATGGTTATCAAGGTCATGAAGATCTTTTTATATATTTCTTCTGTATATTCTTGCCACCTCTTCTTAATATCTTCTGCTTCTATTAGGTCCATGCCATTTCTGTCCTTTATTGTGCCCATCTTTGCATGAAATATTCCCTTGATATCTCTAATTTTCTTGAACAGATCTTTAGTCTTTCCCATTCTATTGTTTTCTTTTATTTCTTTGCATTGATCACTGAGGAAGGCTTTCTTATCTCTCCTTGCTATTCTTTGGAACTCTGCATTCAAATAAGTATGTATTCCTTTTCTCCTTTACCTTTCACTTCTCTTCTTTTCTCAGCTATTTGTAAGTCCTCCTGAGACAACCATTTGCCTTTTTACATTTCTTTTTCTTGGGGATGGTCTTGATTACTGCCTCCTGTACAATGTCACGAACCTTCATCCATAGTTCTTCAGGCACTCTATCAGATCCCTTGAATCTGTTTGTCACTTCTACTGTATAATCATAAGGGATTTCCTTTAGGTCATACCTTAATGATCTAGTGGTTTTCCCTACTTTATTCAATTTCAGTCTGAATTTGGCAATAAAGAGTTCATGATCTGAGCCACAGTCAGTTCCCAGTCTTGTTTTCGCTGACTGTGTAGAGCTTCTCCACCTTTATCTGCAAAGACTATAATCAGTCTGATTTCGGTATTGACCGTCTGGTGATGTTCATGTGTAAAGTCTTCTCTTGTATTATTGGAAGAGCCTGACAAAAGTCTGTCTTTGCCAACAAATATGCATCTAGTCAAAGCTATGGTTTTTCCAGTGGTCGTGTATGGATGTGAGAGTTGGACCATAAAGAAAGCTGAGCACTGAAGAATTGATGTTTTTGAACTGTGGTATTGGAGAAGACTCTTGACAGCCCCTTGAACTACAAGGAAATCCAACCAGTCAGTCCTAAAGGAAATCAATTCTGAATATTCATTGGAAGGACTGATACTGAAGCTGAAGCTCCAACACTTTGACCACCTGGTGCAACAAACTGACTCATTATAAAAGACCATGATGCTGGGAAAGACTGAAGGCAGAAGGATAAGGGGATGGTTGGATGGCATCACTGACTCAATGGACATGAGTTTGAGTAAGCTCCTGGAGTTGGTGATGGACAGGGAAGCCTGGCATGCTGCAGTCCATGGGATCACAAAGAGTCAGACATGACTGAGTGACTGAACACCAGGGAAGCCCAGTTAAGATATGAAATATGTTTGCATATAGTCATTTGCCAGTATCCATAAAGGAATGGTTTCAGGACCCAAAACTAAAACTCCTAGAAGGATAAAATCTATATTACCTAGGGTATAGCAATGACTTTTTATATACAACACCAAAGGCACAACCTGAAAGAAAAAAAATCAATGAACTAGACTTCTAAAATTAAAAACTTCTGCTCCCCAGAAGACACTGTCGAGAAAATAAAGAGAAGCCATAAACTATGAGAAAATATTTGTATTAGTTAAAGATACTTTTGATAAAGGACTGTTATCCAAAATATATTTTTAAAAAAACTCTTAAAACCAAACAGTAAGAAAACAAACAACCCAATTTAAAAAGAATAGACCAAAGACCTTAATAGCCACCTCACCAAGGAAGATACAGTTGGCAAATACATATGTGAAAAGATGTTCCACCTCATAGGACATCAAGAAATTGCAGACTATTAAGAAAACAACCACAAGATACCGGTATACACCTATGTGAATGGCCCAAATCCCAAACACTGACAACACCAAATTCTGGAGAGGATGCAGGCACTCTCACTCATTGCTGGCAAGAATGCAAAATAATGCAGCCCCTTTAGAAGACACTTTGGCAGGCTTTCCTTGTGGGTCAGTGGTAAGGAATCTACCTGCTGATGCAGGGGACACAGGTTCGATCCCTGGATCGAGAAGATCCTACATGCTGCAGAGCAACTAAGCGCGTGTGCCATAACTACTGCCCCCACTGAAGCCAACACACACAGAGCCCGTGCTCCACAAGAGACACCGCAGCCACGAGAAGTCCATGTACCACAGCTAGAGAGTAACCCCCACCCTCTGCCACTAGAGGAAGGCCCGCACAGCAACAAAGACCCAGAACAGCCAAAATAAATAAATAAATAAATTTTAAACTTAAAAAATGATGACACTTTGGCAGTTCTTACAAAACTAAACATATTCTTACCATAGAATCCAGTAGTCATATTGCTTGATATTTACTCAAAGAAGTAGGAAATTTACATCACACAAAAATCTGTACATAGATGTTTATAGCAACTTTATTCATAATTGCCAAAACTTGGAAGCAACCAAGATGTCTCTCAAGAGTGAATGGAAAAGTAAACTGTGGTACATTCAGGCAATGAGATATTATTCAGCGCTAAAAGGAAATGATCAAGCCATGAAAGAACTATTGAGCCATGAGGAAGAACCTCAAAGGCATATTAATAAGTAAAAAAAAAAAAGAATCAATATAAAAAGGTTACACACTATATGATTATAACATAATGACATTCTAGAAAAGGAAAACCATGGAGACAGTAAAAAAATTATTCATTACTAGGAGCTGGGGGAGGGGGGGATAAATAGACTGAGCATAGCCAATTTTCAGGGCAGTGAAACTATTCTGCATGATACTGTAATAGGGGATACGTGTCATTATACATTTGTCCCAACTCATACAATGTACAACACCAAGAGTGGTCCTTACCGTAAGCTATGGACTTTGGGTGGTAATAATGGGTCAGTGTAGGTTCATCGGCTGTAACTCTGGTGGGGATGTCAATGATGGGGAGGTTGTGCGTGTGTAGGGATATAGGGTAAATGGGAAATAGCGGTACCTTCCCCTCAGTTTTGCTGTGAACCTAAAACTGCTCTAAAAAACATAAGGTCTAGTAAAAAAAAAAAAAAAGGATTATTGGGTGTGGCAATAAGGAGGTGTAAGTTGACCTGAGAAGAGCAGTTTCAATAGAGTGTCAAATATAGAAACCAGACCACAGTGAAATGAGGTGTGAAGAGTAGTTGAGGAACTGGAGCCAGAGAATACCGAGAATTTATAAGCATTTGCCTGTGAAGGGGAGAAAGATGCAGGTTAGCAGAGGATTGGAAGGTAGAGTACAGGGATTTATTGCTCCCTATATTAGGATACGATGCTCTAAGACATAGATTTTAAGAGCCGCTTGGCTAGGACTGCTAGACTTCAGGCTACCTTGGTGTATCAAAAGTATCAATGGCTTTGTTTAAAAATGGAAGAAGTAGAAGGCCACATATTTACAATTTACTCCACTCTTTATGATGTCTTTAATGTTTATTCGGCAAGGCCATACATATATCCCCCAAATTTAGATCCTCAGCAAGTACGCAGGGAGAGTCTCTCTTTCCTAAAGTATTATAGTTCCTTCGGGAGGAATACGAAGATTTGAATTACTTAGACCTTTTCTACTTGGAGCTGTCCCTCCAGGTGTGCTGAGGAATTATATGTATTACTCTCTCACCCTCTCCTGGTGATATTCAGGGTCAGGACATCTGAGAGACTCTGAATAGCTTGTAGCCATCGTGGGTACACATTTGCTGAACAAATGTGACTTTATGAATGGAGGACCTATAAAATGACCACAGAAAAGTAAAACTCAAAACGTAGAGTGACCAGTGTCCTCATCCAGAAAGAGCATGATAGATCCACGTGCACAGCTGGCAGAGAGGAGAGGGAGGGCTCCATCTCATGGCCAGACAAAAAGGCAGAGAGAGGCATGATGGAAAGGAAGGTCAGGGAATCAGAGAGGAGGATGCGAAACCAGCCGCAAATGCAGCGCCTTCCCTGGGAAGAGGTGGTTCCAGGTGCTGGCAAGGCTGCCTCAAAGAGGCAACGTGGAGACTATAAAAGATACCAGGGGAAAAGAAGACCAGGATAAAAAGGAAATGAAAACAGAAGAGAGGGGTGTCATATTTCTTTCGGCATTGAAAACACTTCCAGATTACATCCTGAAAACTTGCTGGACCAAGCATTGCAGACTTCTGACAAATTCAAGGCCTTACCTTTGGCATCTATGGTGTTGCAATATCAAATGACAGTTCAACATTAAGTTTTATTATTCAATGTGAATTAAAAGGTCGGGGGAAGAAGGGCTTGGTGGTGTTCCATTAAAGGAAAAAATCTGATCATCTTAAAGCAATATGATCTTAAAGGAGCCCACATGAAAAAGGGATCGAATAAAGGAAAGTGGGCGGTCAGTGCTTACTACTCCCCTGGAAGCTCACAGACCTGCCAGGAAGGGTAGGGTATTCACAGATGGAGTTATTGCTTCTCTCCAATGCTCAGTAGGAACAGCTGCAGTAGACGGTTACCCACGTGGGTGAACAAATGACATAGTATTCCTCTTTCCTTCCCTAAAATCAGTCAATTCAATCACTCAGTCATGTCCGACTCTGCGACCCCATGGATGCCAGGCTTCCCTTCCATCACCAACTCCCAGAGCTTGCTTAAACTCATGTCCATCGAGTTGGTGATGCCATCCAATCATCTCATCCTCTGTTTTCCCCTTCTTGTCTGCCTTCAACCTTTCCCAGCATCAGGGTCTTTTCCAGTGAGTCAGTTCTTCACATCAGGTGGCCAAAATATTGGATTTTCCACTTTAGCATCAGTCCTTCTGATGAATATTCAGGGCTGATTTCCTTTACGATTGACTGGTTTGATTTCCTTGCAGTCCAAGGGATTCTCAGGAGTCTTCTCCAACACCACGGTTCAAAAGCATCCATTCTTTGGCACTCAGCATTCTTAATGGTCCAACTCTCATATCCATTTATGACTACCAGAAAAACCATAGCTTTGACTAGATGGACCTTTGTCGGCAAAGTAATGTTTCTGCTTTTTAATATGCTGTCTAGGATGGTCATAGCTTTTCTTCCAAGGAGCAAGCAGCTTTTAATTTCATGGTTGCAGCCACCATCTGCAGTGATTTTGGAGCCCAAGGAAATAGTCTGTCACTCTTTCCATTGTTTCTCCATCTATTTGCCATAAAGTGATGGGACCAGATGCCACGATCTTAGTTTTTTGAATGTTGAGTTTTAAGCCAGCTTTTTCACTCTTCTCTTTCACTTTCATCAAGAGGGTCTTTAGTTCCTCTTCACTTTCTGCCATAAGGGTGGTGTCATCTGCATATCAGAGGTTATTCGATATTTCTCCCGACAATCTTGATTCCAGCTTGTGTTTCTTCCAGTCCAGCGTTTCTCATGATGTACTCTGCATAGAAGTTAAATAAGCCGGGTGACAATATACAGTCTTGACGTACTCCTTTCCCAATTTGGAATCAGTCTATTGTTCCATGTCCGGTTCTAACCTGTTGCTTCTTGACCTGCATACAGATTTCTCAGGAGGCAAGTAAGGTGGTCTGGTATTCCTATCTCTTGAAGAATTTTCCACAATTTGTTGGATCTACAGTCAAAGGCTTGGGCATAATCAATAAAGCAGAAGTAGATGTTTTTCTGGAACTCTCTTGCTTTTTCAATGATTCAAAGGATATGTTATCTAAATTTGATCCTGTGAATGTGCAACATCTTCCACATCACCTGGGAAGCATGAAAAGAGACCCCTCCTAATCATACTCCTGTGTGTCCCAGACATCATCTTTAGATAATCTTTTCCAAAATGGCACTCACCAGCATAATGTCCTTATAGTAAAATGAGCTCCCCCAAACGGCTGCCACCAGCAGCCCTCAGAGTGAATACCAGTTGCCTCTTTCTCAAGATCAGAAATTATGTCTGACACAGGCTCTTTTCAAATTACTGCTTCTACGTGGGATCTTAGAGTGTGAGATTTGTATGCACTCTTTAAAAATGGAGTCTGTTTCCTATGGCCCTCTGGCTCTCCCAAGAGAGCTGGCCTTCAGAGCAAACATCCTTGGGGGCTCATCTTCCCAGTGTAGGATCCACAGGTTGGCTCATCTTCTCAGTGCAGGATCCACAGGTTGGGGAGCCTGATGTGGGGTGTGGACCTCTTTACTCCTTGGGGAGAACCTCTGCAATTGTTATCCTCTTGTTTGTGAGTTACCTAGTTCAGGGTGCGGGTCTTGACTATACTGCCTTTGAATTCCTCTTACCCATTTCATTGTGGTTCCTACTTTATATCATTAGTGGTATAAGATCATTTCTGCTAGTTTTCAGGTCATTCTCATCATTGGAAAAGGAAATAGCAACCCATTCCAGTATGCTTGCTTGGAAAATCCTATGGACAGAGGAGCATGGTATGCTACAGTCCACAGGGTTGCAAAGAGTCGGAAACGACTGAGCAACTTCACTCACTCACTTTATATCATTACTGGTAGAAGATCTTTACTGCTAGTTTTCAGGTCATTCTCATCAATAGTGGCTCTGTAAACAATTGTGATTTTGATGTCCCATGGGAGGAGACAAGCACAAGGTCTTCCTACTCCACTGTTCCCTCTTCTGGATCTGAATTCTTATCTGGAGTCACTTGCATTGGCCTGAAGGATATCCTTTAGTATTTTTTTTTTAAGGCAGATCTGCTAACAATGGCTTCTCTCCATTTTTTGTTTATCTAAGAATATCTTTATTTCATCTGATTTTTTCAAAAATATTTTTGCTGGATATAATTCCTTGGTTGGCAGATTTTTTCAGAACTTTGAATATATTATCCCATTGCCTTCCAGTCTCCAGCATTTCTGAGGAAAAGTCAGCTTTTAATCTTCCTAGCATTCTGTGACACATGACAAGTCTATTTCTCTTAAAGTGACACTCCTGCTTTATAACTGTAGTGCTGGTCAGGTACAGTAACCTTTTGTCTTCTCAGCTTACCTCTTCCAGCACAGAACCATCACTTTATGAGAAAACTAGGGCAAAGGAGATAAAGTCCCAGTATTCTTGACCTGCTATACTTGGGGTGGAGGTTCTGCTTTTAAGATGGGGGATGGATGAAGACTTCTTATCTCCTCCTGCCCAGAATAAAACTTCTGAAACACCTGAGCTGGGGATCATGAGAAATGTTGGCAGCCTACCCCTCCTATCAAGGTACCCTAATTCTGGGCTCTGTGGGTAGAAGGAGCCTTGTGTTCTAATTTGCATTAACCTGGAGTAAAACTTCCATCACCCTGAGGTGGGAAACAGGAAGCTCCTGGCTCAAATGCCATGAACTGTCACTATTCTTATCGAGATTTACTAGATTTTCTTGAATAAATATTTCTCCATCTGCTCTGTCCCCTTAGTATGATTTCTAGAACTTTAAAAAAACTTTTTCACTAGCTATGGTTGTTTTCTGGTAAGAAAGCCCTCTGAGCTCCTCATACAGCCATTTTGGAAATGCCAAGACCCTTGTCTTTGATTTTCAACTAAGGAACAATTGCTCTATGTTCTTCTAGAAAGTATGAAAAAGTTCTGGTACCTAGTGTTCGTTGAAAGGAAGGAAGAAAGGTTAGGATAGTGGGAAGGAGGGAGGAAGGGAAGCTGGTCATGTTGTCACACAGAATTGTTGATCAGAGTAACTTCTGTATCACCTTACTTATGTATTCAACAAACCTGAATGAGTGGGACACATATGTGAGGCTCTGTGTTAGTTCCTGGGATACTAAGTGCTGAGGTCAGGGAACCCATGGAGAAGTGAAAGAGATGGACAAAAGTAAAGGAGACCTTGGGTAACCAATAAGGACCTGCTGTATAGCACAGGGAACTCTGCTCAGTGTCACATGGAAGCCTGGATGGGAGGGGTTTGGAGGAGAATGGATGCATGTACATGTATGGCTAAGTCCCTTTGCTATCCACGTGAAATTCACACTGTTAGCTAGCTATACTCCAGTGTAAAATAAGGAGGGTGCTAGCCCATGCAAAGGAGGAAATGACCTTCTGTCCTGGAGGAATCGGGTGGGCTTCAGGAATAGCAACATTTCAGCTGCCTCTTGAAATAAATTCATCCTATAGAGGTGATAGAGAAGAACACTTGAGAAACAGGGGACAGCATGGTCAATAAAGAACAGAGATGTGCAAAAGCCTGGCAACTGTGAACTGGCTAGAGGACTTGACATGGTTGAGTTAATTAGAACACAAGATGCACTATCTGATCCGGAGCGCAGCAGAAATAGGGGCTTAAGATGAGGCCCAACTGTTGAATCCATAAGGTTGGGAAATGGTACAGTAACCATAAATACTATCAGATCAACATTAAAAGGATATTCCTGACAAGCATAAGGAGAGGGTTAGAATGGAGTCAGAGAGTCAGTCAGGAAAATGTGAGATGCAATTGTTTAGGCATGAGATGATGAGACTTTGAAGCAAGGCAGTAGTGTTGAAGAGGAAGAAGAGATGAGTGGGCCAGATTTATGTGAAAGGAAATCAAAAGATCTTTGTAAACAATTAAATGCCAGTGTTGGGAAAGGAGAATTCAAGGGTGATTCAGAGGGATCACATTTGGCAGCTGTTTCTCAATTGCACATTCTTGTCTCTTGGTGGCAACATCATTGCTTAGAGTTTTGAAGAGACAAGTTTAGTTCAGCTCAGTCGCTCAGTCGTGTCCACTCTTTGCGACCCCATAAATCACAGCACACCAGGTCTCCCTTCCATCACCAGCTCCCAGAGTTTATTCAAACTTGTGTCCATCGAGTCAGTGATGCCATCCAGCCATCTCATCCTCTGTCGGCCCCTTCTCCTCCTGCCCCCAATCCCTCCCAGAATCAGAGTCTTTTCCAGTGAGTCAATTCTTCATATGAAGTGGCCAAAGTATTAGAGTTTCTGCTTTAACATCAGTCCTTCCAATGAACACCCAGGACTGATCTCCTTTAGAATGGACTGGTTGGATCTCCTTGCAGTCCAAGGGACTCTCAAGAGTCCTCTCCAACACCACAGTTCAAAAGCATCAATTCTTCGGCGCTCAGCTTTCTTCACAGTCCACCTCTCACATGCACACATGACCATTGGAAAAACCATAGCCTTAACTAGATGGACCTTTGTTGGCAAAGTAATGTCTATGCTTTTGAATATGTCATCTAGGTTGGTCATAACTTTCCTTCCAAGGAGCAAGCGTCTTTTAATTTCGTGGCTGCAATCACCATCTGCAGTGATTTTGGAGCCCCTAAAAAATAAAGTCTGACAATGTTTCCACTGTTTCCCCATCTATTTCCCATGAAGTGATGGCACCAGATGCCATGATCTTCATTTTCTGAATGTTGAGCTTTAAGCCAACTTTTTCACTCTCTTCTTTCACTTT
>SJYC01134825.1:0-100205 GCA_006408675.1 Madoqua kirkii
CTCTCTATCTTAAATAGTGTAGGTGTTCAACATATTACCAGGTTTATTTTCATTCTTCTTTTATTCCAAATTAATAATAGTATTAGTATTGTTATATACAGGCACTACTTATTTAAATTTATCTTCCTAATTTCTTTATTTGTTTAACTTTACTTGCCTTTACTAATTCTTCTTGCATCTTCCTTCTTTCTTTTACATTCAATGTTTTCTTCATGAAGTAAAATACAAGAATAAATTGGAGCCTGCCATGTGGAAAAAGGCACTCCAGGGCAAGAAGGCAGCATCACAAAAGCCCAAAGCTATGAGAAGATATAATATATTTGGATACTGGTGAAAATTTTTGTGTAGCTGGGGTAAAGATTGCTGGGCTTTTTAAGGATGGAGAGGGAAGTAAGCATTCTGTTCCGCAGATGTGGTGTCAATTTAGCTGAGAATAGAATTCTAGATTGGTACATATTTTCTTTCAGTACCTTAAAGCTACTATATTACTGTCTTTTTCCCTATTGTTACAATCGGGAAGTTTGCTGTAAATCTAGTTGTCCTTCTTTAGTAAGTAATGTGCCTTTTAAAACCTCTGACTACTTTCAAGATTTTTGTTTTTGGTGTTCTCAGTATAAATATTATTAGGGAATGAGTTTTGGTTTTATTTTTCCTGTCCAGGATTTATTGTGCTTCCTGAATACCAGGATTCACATATTTTTTATTTCTGGAAAATGCAAAGCCATTATCTCTTTTAATATTGACTCTCCTCAATTCTGTTTTCTTCTTTGGAAACTCCTACTAGACATCTGTTCGGTCTTATTGTTCCTGCTTCCACATTTCAGTCTCTCACATTTTCCATCTCTTTAGATATCTGTACTGCGTTTTGAGTGACTTCCTCAGATGAATCTTCTCTTTCTTTTGGTTTCTGAGTCTTTGTATCAAAGATTGCCAGAAACTAGCATTGCCTTTGCATTTTTCAGTTACCTGAACTAATACAATCCCTTTTTTAAGGTCGTCTTAAGTTTCGGCTTTCCATTATTTGCAACTCAAGAGTTCTAGTATACACTCACACAGTGCGTGTCCTCAGATTCCATCAGAAGCATTCACAGAATCCAGCACCTCCAGCCCACTGACCTTGGTGTCAGCTGCGCCCCTTAGATGGGCAAGCAGCATAGCTGCCAGCAGCAGAGATTTGCAGTGGTCAGTCAGAGACACAGAAGGAGAGTAAGGAGAGAACTATGTGGAGATGCTAGAGAGGAAAATTTGAATAATTAAGGCATATTTAAATGTTGCAGAGAGACCAAGAGGTATGAGAACTGAAAACATGTTCTGGAATTGCCAGTTAGGAGCAGATTGCTGACAGTTATGTTCTGTGCCTTTACTTTTTGTGGCTTCTGCTGACTCTTTATCAGCTACTGTAATTAGCAGAATGCATAAAGGATGGATATTCCAAAAAATATTGAGAATTGATTGGTGGATTTTTAGCCTGGGGAGTTGGGAACATACATAGTTTTTTTGGTATATGGTTTCTGTGGAAGGGATGAGAAATGATGTCTTCAAAAAACAAGAAAGGCTGTTTTAAATTGAAAATAATCCAGAAAGAATGTAAAATTTGTAAGTTAGACACCTTAACTCAGAGCCAAGTTCCCCATGTAGCTTATGGAATCTTCTTCCTACAGTAGTATGGGTATATAGGAGGCTATTTAAAGGGATTAATTAGAAATTTCAAGCCATTTTTTCAAAACACACACACACGAATCCACTCTCTGGTCCCATTTCCCCTTATTATGGTCCTGGGAAGTGTTCATCATACCCAAGGCATCAGAGAAGAAAAATTGTCTTTTCAGAGCAATTACTAGTCTTGCAACTGCCAAAACTGATCATTTGAAATGATCATTTCAAATGTTTCCTCAGCTAAAGACCAGTAACATAGCAGGTGTCCTCGGGAGAAGGCTCTGGAACAGAAGGCCCTGAAATTCTCCTTCCACCACAGACTCATCTCTAGATCACATTCATTCACTGTGATTGGTGTGTCTGTAAGTCCATTTGTCTAAGTCATCAGGTTTGGGCAACTCAGAGGTATCTCTCATCGTGGACTCTTCAACAACATTGTGGGTTAAATCAACCCAAAGAAAGATATTTCTTCCTTGACCTCAATTCCAGTAGGTCCAAGTGAGCTGGCAGAGGGCAGAGGAGAATGTCCAGGAATCACAGTGCTATAGGAATTGTATGCTGCTGGCTGAAAGAGGTGCTTTTGCATCTGTTCTGAAACGAGTGTTCCTGATCGTGGGCTTTCTGTGCCACTTTTACTGTGGATTTTGTCGCTTGGCTCGCACTGGGCCTGAGCTTGACTTGGGTCCATGCGTCTGGAAAGCACGGTGCAGCTCGCTCTCCTTCCACGCATCCTGCTCTTTTAATAAAACGGTTCCTTGTTTTTTTAATATACAGAATGACTGATCCTAGCGTTTGGTAACAGGGAAAGCACTGATAATTTGCTTAAAATGAGTCACTTTTGCACCAGACTGGGAGCCCCATGACTCATAGTTACAACTTCAAAGACTGGCTGTTTGTAACAAGAGGAAGCCCAGCCAGAGGGGCTTTCAGCCCACTCACTCTTCGCTTCTTTTTTTTTTTTGGTCTCCAAAGAGCAAATTACTGCCCAAGGCAACCTAGAGCTCATTAGTGGACCCAGCGGAGTGAAAGGCGGCTTCCTGGCCCTGGGCGAGGGGACAGACTTTCTCCCCGGCCACTGGACTGCAAACAGTTAACCAGGTCCAAGCGCATCTGCCAGGAACATTTTCCACTGCAGATGAACGCCAACCCGGACGCTTTTAGGCAAATCATTTCGCTTCTTTTTTTTTTTTGGTCTCCAAAGAGCAAATTACTGCCCAAGGCAACCTAGAGCTCATTAGTGGACCCAGCGGAGTGAAAGGCGGCTTCCTGGCCCTGGGCGAGGGGACAGACTTTCTCCCCGGCCACTGGACTGCAAACAGTTAACCAGGTCCAAGCGCATCTGCCAGGAACATTTTCCACTGCAGATGAACGCCAACCCAGGACGCTTTTAGGCAAATCAAATCGCGATTCTTCTTCATCAGGCTACTTGACTTTTAGCACCCTTTCCCTCCCCCGCCTCTTCCTGCCTTTGCAGCAGATGGCAGTAGTCAGGGCCCCGTGCCCTGGGCGTTGTTTTCCGCAATTTGGTTCTGCTTCTGGCTTAAAGAAAAGACAGAATGAAAAAAAATAAGGAAGTGAGGGAAGAAGTCAGACAAGAGCCACTACTGCAAGTGCCGAGAAAAGCTGTTCACGTGCTGCTGCCACGTGCAGATATGAGGCAAAGAGAGCAGAAGAGAAATGCAAACAGCAACCATGAGGCCAGCAGGAGCTGGAGCCGATCCGTGGCCTCCCTTGGGTGCCTCCAGAGCCAGGACATCCCTGGAGTTTGGGAGAGGTGAGGATGGTACTGGCGGGCAGGTCTTGCCTGTTTCTCCACCCAGACAAATGCACAAGACCCAAGCAGTGTCCACCTGGTCCCCAGCTTACAAAGAGCCTCCAGCTGGATCAGAAAGGTATGGAGAGAGAGATGACAGCAGGACCTGTGCCAGTGGAGGGACCTGGAGCCGAAGGGGAAACATTGCTGGAAAGACCCAAAGGAAATATATGACTTGAGTTGCTTTCCAAATTAGGCGGATCATTTTAGATGAGAACATTTATGTCTGAGGCTACAATAGAGGCCTTTGATAACTTTACTTATCATCAGCCATCAGCCAAGGCCTTTGAAACTCCTTCCTTGGAGTTTTTCTATCAACATTAGCAGATGTTGTCTTAGATGTGACAGAATGTTTCTGTTTTAAATTGTGGTATCATTGCTTTACACTCTTGTGTTAGTTTCTGCTGTACAACAACACAAATCAGTTATAAGTATACATATATCCCCTCCCTCTTTGACCTCCCTCCCACCACCCCCCATTCCACCCTTCCAGGTCATCACAGAGCTCCAGGCTGAGCTCCCTGTGTTAAACTGCAGGTTCCTGCTAGCTATCTATTATACACATGGTAGTAAATATATGTCAATCCTAATCTCCCAATTCATCCACTCTTCTCCCCCTACCCCCGTTTCTCATGCCTGTTCTCTATGTCTGCATCTCTATTATTACTACAAATTTCAGATCTCAAAAAGATACCACCCAAATGCTGGTGCATCGGCAAATAATCCAGTTCTCGGCACTGGGGTTTAAGCTCTCCCCCCTCTAAATGCTTAAACCACTGCCCCTTCTCTCACTGACCCAGAACCTTTCCCACACACTCCTGCAAGTCGAAGAAGAGAAACAAGCTTTTATCAAAAGCCTTCTTTGAACAAGTCACGGCATCATGTTCTTTCTGAATTTCAAGCCCACTTAATCCCCCAAACAAGCTTATGATCCAGGAGACATTGCTCTTCCCATTTTATGACTGAGAAAACCAAGGATACCACCTATTTGTAGACTCACAAAGGAAAAAAAAGGCTTTCTTTGTAGTGTCTTCTGGAAGGTCACGAGCCACGGGACACCACTACGTGAGCAATAGTTTAAGACCTTCCCTTCTCAGCCTCTGACTGGCGGTCAGCTCTTCTCAAGAGGTTGAGTTCCTCTCCTTCAGATCACCCGATTCGTGCCAGACAGTCAGTGTTTGTGCCATACCTTCTGGAACCCTCTTTCAGTTATGCTTTCATCAGCTAGAGTGCTCCGCACACACTCAGCAACCTGATCTTTCGCTTTTCACAGACTTGCGTTTGCTCCCTGACCTCATTCTCCTGGGATGCAGACCCTTAACATCCCTTCCCTGTGGCCACTTGCTGGCCCTGCTGCCTCTGTCACACACACACATACACACACACACACACACACACTGTACATAAACAGGTGCAATTATTTCCACTTCCCACAAGAAAACTAAGGAACAGAGGAATTAAGTCACTTGCTCATTAAGATCATGCCCTAGCAGTGTCTTTCTACAGCTGGGGTTTTTTCCAGGCACTGCTGAGAACTGTAAACTGGCTCCCTAGAAAGCACCAACTTTAATTCAGAAGCTCCCTCCAGGAATCTAGCCTGCGTAAATCATCCAGAATGTCTTTGTGCCAATACCAAGTTCTCAGAGATGCTCCTCCTGTCCCCCTAAGGAAAATCGGCTCACTCTCCGCTCTCTGCCCCCTTACTCTTCCTCACATCTCTTCACAGAGCTGATTAGCAGTATGGATTAGTTTGATCCTCCTGGCCCTTCACCCTCAGGAGGATGAACGCTCTCCACGGAAGTGGGCCTTTGTTCACCAGCTCTCAGTAACTGGGGTACAGTGGGCATTCAGTAAGTGCTAGTTATGTTAATTATGTAATAATTCAATGTGGAGTAAAATTTATACACCAAGATGCTTGCTGCAGCATTTACAGAACATATATATAAAATAATGTTTAAGTCCAACATTAGGGAATGGGCTATAAGGAAGAAATATTAGACAGCTGTAAAAGGTAATAATATTCATGAAGAATTTAATGACTTAGAAAAAAATGACTGTGAGATAATTTTAAGTGAAATAAACAGGCTACAAAATTGTATATACATTATCATCTTAACCATGTAATTAAACAAAGTATAGAAAAAATCGAGGTGGAGGAATGGCAAGTGATTTTTTTCCAGCTTATTTGTACCATTTTTTTATTTCCTAAATCTGGAGTAATGGACGAGTTATATCTTGATAATAAGGAAAATCAAATAATACCTTTTACATATTCTTACCTCATTAGGCAAAGACATGAGCTTTTAATCTTTAGGACTTGCCTTCTGCATCAGCTGTATCCCTCTCTGAATCTCTATAGAATAATGCATCTATGAAAGAAAAATTGTTCAGAAACTTCCCTGAATGGCATAATACAAATGGTTCTTAATGATAAATTTCTTTCTCCTTGTTAAGGGTGTATGAATGCCAGGCACAGATGTTAAGTTGGATAACCCTACAGCATCCTGAACTGATGCTAAGTAGGCCCAAAGATGGGGCTTCCCTGATGGCTCAGAGGTTAAAGCATCTTCCTGCAATGTGGGAGACCTGGGTTCGATCCCTGCGCTGAAAAGATCCCCTGGAAGAGGGCATGGCAACCCACTCTTGTCCTTGCCTGAAGAATCCGCATGGACAAAGGAGCCTGATGGGCTACAGTCCATGGGGTCCCAAAGAGTCGGACACGACTGAGCAACTAAGCACAGCCCCAAAGATTCTCATTTCTCGGTATTAAAAATGAAAGGTCTTGGACTTCCCTGGTGGTCCAGTGGCTTGGAATCCACCTGCCAGTGCAGGAGACATGGGTTTGATCCCTGGTCCAGGAAGATCCCTCTGCTTGAGGGCAGCTAAGCCCGTGCACCGCCAGCACTGAGCCCACAAGCCACAACTAAAGAGTGGTCCCAGCTCAGCACAACCGGAGAAAGCCCACGTGCAGCAGCAAAGGCCCGCTGCAGCCAAAGATAAATAAGTGAAAGGAGAAGGAGCTTCTTGCCAGGGGAAGGAATGGAGCTGCTCTCTAAGGCCCCCTCACCACTTCATGTGGAACGCGGGTCAGTTCCCCTTAGAAATAAGTTAGTTCTGGGCTCAATATTCAGAAAATAAAAACAAAACAAACACCACACAAGTGAAAACTCAATGAGAGAGAGAGAGCAGCAGGGTGAGGTGATGGCGTACCCAGGAGTCGGGTTAACAAAGGCCTGTGCAAGTCTGGCCGAGCAAGCCCTTGGGAAAGAAGAGTAATTTTAAAATTCTGATTGTGGGTGCAGAGAAGAGGGACTGCAAACCCAGGAGTCTTCATAAGGGGCAGGTCGGGCTTGATGTGGAAGGCAGGACCTCTTTCCAATAGAACTTATACCCTGTTCTTCCTTCCTCCAGTGCCTCCTTCCCGCCCTCCTCTTTCCCTCGATTCCTTCCTTCCTTCCCACCTTCTTCCCTTCTTTTCTTTCTTCCTTTCTTCTTTTTTTTTTTTTCTTCCTTCCCAACACCAGAGGAGTAGTGAAAAAAGATCTATACCTAGGTGGAGTTCCCACCTTACATAATGCATGCATGTAGTTTCAGATGGTGACAAATGGTAGGAAGGTTATAAAATGACAATAGTAGGGTAGGAAACGATTGGGGTGGGTTGAGGACCAAAGGAGGTGATGTGTGAGCTAAGAACCAAACAGGGAGTTGAAAGTCATAATGATTCAGGGAAAGAACATTCCAGACAAAGGGACAAACAGCACGTGTACAGACACAGAGGCAGGAATATTGTTGACATATTTGAGGAACTGAAAGATCAGTGAGCCAAGGAGAGACACGTGCCTGTGCAAGTCTGGCCGAGCAAGCCCTTGGGAAAGAAGAGTAATTTTAAAATTCTGATTGTGGGTGCAGAGAAGAGGGACTGCAAACCCAGGAGTCTTCATAAGGGGCAGGTCGGGCTTGATGTGGAAGGCAGGACCTCTTTCCAATAGAACTTATACCCTGTTCTTCCTTCCTCCAGTGCCTCCTTCCCGCCCTCCTCTTTCCCTCGATTCCTTCCTTCCTTCCCACCTTCTTCCCTTCTTTTCTTTCTTCCTTTCTTCTTTTTTTTTTTTTCTTCCTTCCCAACACCAGAGGAGTAGTGAAAAAAGATCTATACCTAGGTGGAGTTCCCACCTTACATAATGCATGCATGTAGTTTCAGATGGTGACAAATGGTAGGAAGGTTATAAAATGACAATAGTAGGGTAGGAAACGATTGGGGTGGGTTGAGGACCAAAGGAGGTGATGTGTGAGCTAAGAACCAAACAGGGAGTTGAAAGTCATAATGATTCAGGGAAAGAACATTCCAGACAAAGGGACAAACAGCACGTGTACAGACACAGAGGCAGGAATATTGTTGACATATTTGAGGAACTGAAAGATCAGTGAGCCAAGGAGAGACACGAGCAAAGGGGGTGTGAGTGAGAGATTGGTGGGGAAGACAGGTAGGCAGAGACTAGATAATGGGAGGCCTGCCAGGCCGAGGAGTTTGGGATTTGTAGTCCACGGGGTCACTAAGAGTCGGACACGACTGAGCGACTTCACTTTCACTTTTCACTTTCCTGCACTGGAGAAGGAAATGGCAACCCACTCCAGTGCTCTTGCCTGGAGAATCCCAGGGACGGGGGAGCCTGGTGGGCTGCCGTCTGTGGGGTCGCACAGAGTCGGACACGACTGAAGTGACTTAGCAGCAGCAGCAGCAGCAGCAGGGCTCCCCCGATAGATCAGTTGGTAAAGAATCTGCCCGCAATTCGAGAGACCTGGGTTTGATCCCTGGGTTGGGAAGATCCCCTGGAGAAGGGAAAGGCTACTCACTCCTGTATTCTGGCCTGGAGAATTCCATGGATAGTCTATGGGGTCGCAAAGAGTTGGACACAACTGATCAACTTTCACTTTCACTTCCTTGGGGACCATGAGAAGCCACCAGAAAATTTAAAGCAGAGAAATGACGTGATTGTGTTCTTAGGAAATCACTCAGGTTGTTGTGGAGAGCAGAAAGATCACAGGAGAGCAAAATGGAAGCTTCCCAATGCCGTTAGGAGACAGTCCAGATGAGCAGAGGAGGTGCCTTAGGGTGGGAGGAAAAAAGAGACCGGAGAAGCAAAGAGATGTAAAGCGCAGTCCGCCCAAGCCAACAGAGCTGAGACAGCAACTGAGGAACCGTGGAAGAGTCCTAGGGTTTTTTTGTTTGTTAGAGCAAGTGGTGCCATTGACTGATACGGAAATAATTAGGGGAAACAGCTTGGGGTGGAGTTTGGAATGGAGTAGAACTTGGGGTTCTGCTTGGGGCATGTCAGAGCTGAGATGCCAATTAGAGATTCAGGTAGATTTCAAGCGGTCTGTTGCATGTCCCAATCTGGCCCTCAGTGGAGACGACAGAGCTAGACAGACCTTCTGGGAGCCCTTGGTGTATGATGCCTACTGAAGCTGTGAGACTGAACCCAGAGCTGAGTACTGCTGCACTGCAGGATCTAGAGGCTGGACAAAGCCAGCCCGACCGTTTAAACCACTCTCTCCCTATGTTGCTAAACTATAATTTGCAGCCACCTTAAAAATTCTGCTAGTGTGTTAAAGTAGTTGCCGCACTCTGAACAGCTTGCTGCGAGGAGGATCTTAGATGACTCATTATTACTTATGATGATGATAATAACTCATTTTTTACATTTTCACTTTTTATAGGGTATTCCATATTTATTCATTCACTCTGTCAGAGACTTAAATGATTCAGAGCTGCTGTATTTGGCTTTTTTTATTTTTATTGTAAAATATTTATGCAGAAAACTGCATTGGAGACATATATACAGTTTAACAAATAATGCTTTTAAGAAACGCAAGTTAACCAGAGATATTATCTCATCCTTGCTCACCCATTCAGTCGCCAGACCTTGCTTGGAGCACCTATTGTGTTCCCGGCCCTAAGCCTGGAGCTGGGGCTACAAATGCAGAAGGCAAATTCACTTGCCTTTTGGAGCTAGTGGCCTGAGGGATGGGGGTGATGGGCAGGTGAAATCACCATGACATACATCATTACAAAAGATATTCAGTAGGGTTTTTTATATTTATTTTTATTTATTTGGTTGTGCCCTGTCTTGGGTGGGGCAGGCAGTATCTTTCATCTTCTTTGCAATATGGAAACTCTAGTTCCCTGACCAGGGTTCGAACCCCAGCCCCCTGCACTGAGAACATGCAGTCTTAGCCACTGGAGTACCAGGGAAGTCCCAGGTATTCAGTAGCCTTGAAAGGGAGCTATGCATCAAGTGCTGCCTCCTCTCACTAACCTTCACAGCAAAATAAGAGACAGAAGTCCTATTAGCTTCACTTGATAGAGGAGAACGCTGAGACTTGGTGCGTTGTAAATGGCAGAGACCCCAGGACCCACAGCTGAAGAGAAGCCAACACTCAGATCCACGGCTTCCACTCTAGATCCTATGGCCTTTTCCCAGCCCCTGGTTGGGAGGATCACCGAGGGTACACACTAAAGCATAATGCTCTTCCTCAGTCATTTGCAGAGGGGGAGAGTTGCCTGAGGAGGCTGTGGAAAACCCCAGTGGCCTCTGCCTGGGGCTGCCCTGAGCAAGCAGTGGGGAGTGTGGTGTCCACCCCTAGAGGTCACTTGGGCCCCAAGTCCCACCATAGCCAGAGGAAACTCACGCCCTCAGGTCCTCCCCGTCAGACTCTGTGCCTGGCCAAGCTCCTTTCTTCCCTCTCCTCCTCTTCATTCCTCTAAAACCTTCCCCAGAAGGAACATTCCTCCAAGAGCCCCTCTGCAGTCTGACCATGGCCTCCCTGGCCCCCCGTGAACACCCACATCACCTGCACCGCGCCGCCATCGGCCCCTTGTCTCAGCGCTCTCATGCTTCATCACGTAAGCTCTGACCTCCCCGTGCCCCACAGTGCTTTGCATCCAGAGGCCAAGGGCAATGGCTCCTCCATTTATCTGTCACTAGTCAGAGGAGAGAGAGCTGTCCATAGAGTAGACACTAGGTACTTGTTAACAGATGGTCCGCTTCACCAACCGACTCGCTGCCTAAGTGAACAAACAGATGTTCCATGTAAGCAATGAGATGCTTTCCAGAGACGCGTCAGTTAGGATGTGGAGAGGCCAAAGGGGAGATGACGGCCTCCTGGAGGCTTTTCCCCTCTTTTCCCAACCGCTGCTGATTTGGGGTGGGAGGTTATTCTCTGAGGAGTCCACACTGAGAACCGGGACCCTGTGCCTTCTCTTTCCTGGAGCATCCTCCCAGCTTCAGTCCAACAGAACCGTCTTCAGAGCACAGATCCTTTCATGGCGGAGACCCTACTGCGCACAAGCTCCGTGTAGATGAGGGAAAGAGACCTGCTTAGCTGGTCCTGCCATAGCAGGCTAACTCGCACAGTCCTCGTGGCAGAAGGACAAGGCTTCACTGCAAGTCAGCCAACCTGCCCTTCACCTCTGATCTCTACCCCACCCCGCAGGCCCCAGGAGAGGCAACTCCTCCCAGCCACCTGGTGCCTTCCGTTCCCCCTTCAGAGATCTCTAGCTCTTCTGAGCAGCCGCCGTGCTTTTCATGGTTTTCAGTCCACATTCCAACCCTCCCAAATCTGCCTTTTTCTTGTTGCCATCCCTGACTCCATCAGTCTGACCACGGTGGTTTGCTGGTACTTATGAGATTAATTCTACTTGTCAAATGATTTCCATCTCGCAATGCTATATGCACAGGGAAGTGTTCGGAATCAGACAAACCTGGGATCGAGTTATGGCTTTGTCACTTTACTAACTGTTGTGTTGGAGTCACTTTTAATCTCCTTCAACCTCAGTTATCTTACCTGTAAAGTGGGCCCCACACTCCCTAGTTGAAAGAATTAAGTGATATGACATATATAATCCATGTAGTAGAGAGTTCTCAGCCAGCACTAGCTCCCCACCAACACCACCAGAAGAGTTATTGTGAACTATGAAACAGTGCCTGTCACATAGAAGACACACACACAAAATAATTTTCCCTCTTTTTTTCCCTGAAGGAATAAGCATCTAAACTCCATTTTGCCTTATATTTGTTTCCAAGCCAGGGAAACAGAATTTTTTCTAAACCCACATGCGTTTCAGGGAAAGAACATTTTACTATTAGGCGAAAATGTGATTCTTTAATTATCTTTTTAAAATGTATCAAATAAATTTGAGACTAGAATGGAGTTTGTTCCTAATTTAGGCATACATAGACAATGTGCCTTGTTTTCAGACATCAGGACATGTGGACTCTGCTTTAACCACCACTGACCCCAGAGCGCAGGCTTACATGAGAACCAAACTCATCAAGGTGGGATCCAGGCAACAGAACCCTGCTAACCACGGCCTTTAGAAGTGATCAAGACATGTCAGACTCTGGCAATTCAGTATTTTTCAGGTTTCGCAGAATTTGGAGCCTGTCTCTAAACTGAAGAGAAATGCTACCTTTCTGTTCAGTGGGCCTCTCAGTCAACTGCCCTTTAACCCCCAAAGGGCTAGAGCACCCATCCTTCCTCCTAGGGTTAGTCCAAATATTGGGCATGGAATGAGACACTGAGGCCCTTTGGGGGCTGTCAGTTCTATGGACTGAAATGGACGGAAAAGACCTCATAGGTCCAGGTCAGCCTGGCAGCAGAAGTCACAGGATGCTGTCTTATTTCATGGAAACATCACTGGCCTCCAGATTCCTGAGTGAACTCCAAAACACAGAAATGCCAACATGACCCAGGCTGCTCTCCAAACTCCAGGCCCACGTCTGCCCACAGGTCTCTCTAAGCAGCCCACACAGGCACTTTGTCCTGAATAAAAACATTCACAAAATTTAAAAAAACCACAGAGATCCTGAGTTAGGAAAATGACAGTTTTCTGCAGATGATCTTCGGGACCACTGTCTGAAGGTTTTATGTTACTGCTTGAAATGGGCAGCTCAAACAGCTGCCCTTCCTTCAAGGGCTCCAAGACCATCCACTAGGCTGGCACACAGAGCCTTCTCTCACCTGCTGAGGCCCACATCCAGGACATGGCTGCACCAGGAGGGTGGACCAGCCCCGGTTACCAAGACAAAAAGGAAACACAGCCCGCATCACATGCTGCCCCTTCCTCCCGTCCAGCTCACATGGTCTGTGCTGCCTGGCCCTGGTAGGGCTGCTGGTGGGATGTGTGATTTCTGGCATGAGAAGTTAGGAGCCCATTTGATTTATTTAGATGCGGTGCCACCATTGGGTGGGTCTCCTAAGGTTCAGTGGCTTTCTTTCCACTTCGAATCTTCCATTCACTCTACTCCCTGCCAAGCCTGCTCCAAGCCACCCCTAAGAATCTACTAATTAAAGTTCTCAAATCTTTCATGTGGCAATTTAGGAAACTCCAGGGCAAGTCCTCATTTGAGGACTTGAGCCTAGGTGGTATCATCTGGTTTGAATGTTAAGTTTTTTGACCCCAAAGCCTTTGGGGGCATCCACCCACTCCAGAAATTGTCAATCAGAAGCGGGGAAGTAGGTTAAGCAAGTGTCCTTGGTCACCCTCCAAAAGATCTATTCTTTGGGCTTCACATCTGCAGCCACTCGGGTCGTGGCTAAGTGGTTTTGTCTTCCCCAACTCCTCTTGACTCCATACCCTGCTCTACCCACCCAGCAACCCCTCAAATTGTAGATGAGCTGCTCCTGGCCCTCAGAGTAAACGGAGCCATAGAAAGGCTTCCTGCGGTGAGCTCTATCACCCTGGCGCCCTGGTGGTGGGGAGCGTTTCCCCCCAGACTGCCGCTCTCAGGGGATTCAGGGCTCGGTGCTGCTCCCTGGCAAGGATTACCTTCATGCCAATCCCTAAGGTGATGGAAGAAGGCGACTCTTTTTCCCTAAAAGCACAGGAATGATGGAAGCAACAGCAGATGTCATTTAATCGGCTAGTGATGTGAGGGCCCTATTACAGCAAGCGCTGTTATGCCGGGGATAACTGACTAGGAAGAGTGGCTGTACCTCAGGTAGTTGACTTCTAGGCCTGAAGAGCCCTACTGAAAACTCTAGAGCTACAGGTAGTTTCTCCAGCGAAGGATACTGTGATGGGTTAGCACCGTCTTCCATGGGTGTGAGAAAGGAAAGTGGGAACACAGGGGCTATGTTCGTGTCATCTCTGTCTTTCCTGTAACTACAGAAACCCTCCTCTTTCCCAGATGACAGCATCTGCCCCACAGTGGGGCAAGACAGTGAAAACAGTATCTCAGATGCCCTTTCTAGGTTTTCCGGGAGGTGGTCTATCTTCAAGCACCTGTTGATCTCATGAGTTCATTTAGTCTAGCATCAAAGGACCCTTTGCTGTCCATGCTTAAAGTTACTGGTGTGTCCTTCACCCGAGTTTCTGGCTGAAGCCATCACTTCCTCTGGCCCTCCGGACATCCAAGTACCGTCCCCAAGAATGCTGGACCATGGACTCTTCCCTAGGTCCTCCTATCCCAAAGGTCCTGTGACCTTTATGTTTCACGCCACCTTGATAGATTAGCCCCTCCTTTCATTTCAGTTCTTCATTCCTTTCCCTCCCATCAGTCTATTCATGCTAACTTCTCCACACACTAGAGGGTGGGATTCTCTTCTGATGATTTGTGTAAGGATATGTTTGTATGGGCTTTCCAAGTGTTGGCAGTGGTAAAGAATCCGCCTGCCAATGCAAGAGTCTCAGGAGACTCTGGTTCAATCCCTGGGTCAGGAAAATCCCCTGGAGGATGAAATGGCAACCCGCTCCAATATTCTTGCCTGGAAAATTCCATGGGCAGAGGAGCCTGGTGGAGTTACAGTCCACGGGGTTGCAAAAGAGTCAGACACGACTGAGCACACAGCATGCATGCACACACCTTGCACACACCTTTTTGTTTATTTCACCTAAGTCAACACTTTCTGAGAAATTTCAGTGCATCTGGAACTTAGATACCAAAGAGACCACTCTTTCCCTGCCTATTGCTTCTCATCCCCATGTCCACTTCCATGGTCTATGTACTGTAGATGTTCATCACAGCACTGCATCAAAGCCATTCCCTTATCTTCAGCTTAGAACACTTCTGCGCCAAGCCACAGAGGGTGTGATTATCTCGCCGCTCATCCGGCTTCCTCCCTGCCTACGCCCACCTGTCCCCTCCCGGCTCTGAGTCCCCAACAGTGGGCTTGAACCCCTTCCCTTGGAATCCACCTTACTTTTCCTGATTCCTTGTTGATCTTTTCTCCCCTTCCTTCTTCAGTCAGAAGAAAGTGAGGCACCACGTGAATACATGTCTTTCCCAAGGCAAATATATTTCTGGCTCAGACTAGCAAATCATTTTTCAGCATGAAGAACACAACACTCCATCATTTTTCTCCTGTCAATTTTTAAGCAGTAGCTGCAGCAGTAGTAGGTTGTTTGGGGGCAGCCAGGAAAATGAGCTCTGGCCCACAGGCCCCAAACTAAAGGAAATCAGACAGCAGGCCCAACGGCAGCAGCATAAACTCTCCATTTCCGATGTTTTTTCTTTCCATTTGGTTTCCATGGGACCCTGGGTTGGGGGCAGGGAGGGCTTCCAAAAATACTGATTTGCATTCTGTAGAAAAATAAGGGACGAAATTTCAGGCTGGCAAGAAAAAGGAAAAGAAGCATTCAGAAATGTGTAGGAGACCAGTACCTATGAACTTTTCAGAAACCCAGCTCCAAGGCTAATTTTGAGGACATCTCATTGACTGCCATCTCTACCTCAGTGCTCTTTAGTAAGTATCAAAATCCAGAAGAGGTTGCACCTTCAGACTTGGAAATATTTTCCATCCAACTCACAACCCAGAAATGCAATGTCCTATTTTGGGGACTGAGATTGAGAAACTCCTGTCCTTGTGGGTTTCAGGGGGGATTTTGTTTCTGCTTTGTTTTGTCTGAAATTTTATACTACCCCATGATGTTTTGTTTGCTCTCCTTTAGGTTTTAAGCGATTCTGTGATTCAGCAAGCCAGCAGGCTTCCCTGAGTCATTTATATTTTCTGGGACTCAACACTGGGACCTCTGGTTGAAATCCACTAAGAGGAGACAAAACTGAGAGTTATTAAAGTCAGAGCTCCTGAGGCCGAGACTGATAGACCTCTGAGTCTGACAGATTAAACAAAGTTGGAAGAAAGCACAGGGTATCATCCCTTTTAAGCTCAGATCTCCCTCCCACCTCACACCGATTCTGGCACCAGCCCGAGACACCATCTTATGTCTCATCTTTGTAAAACCTGTTAGCTACTTGTCAACAAATGACGGAGTTTTTCTTGGCTAACCCTAAAATAGATACCTTCAAGAGTATTTGCATTTTTAACAACAGCTTCTTGGAGATGGAATTCATCTCTAAGGGTAAGGTATAGGGGGGAGAAGATGGTGTTGAATTTCTGGAATCACCCCATGCAGGCTTCCCAGATGGCTCAGTGGCAAAGAAGCCACCTGCCAATGTAAAATCATACCATTCAGTGGATGGACCCACCCCCCCTAGCCTGATGGTGGAGAGAGCGATAGCAGTGGGTTCTTGCTTCTCTTCCCACATCGCATCACAGCGTGCTGTTCCAAGAGGAACAACGTAAAGCAGTTTATTCATTCATTCTTTCAAAAGATATTTGGGGACTTCCCTGGCAGTCTTGCAGTTTAGACTTCACCTTCCAACGCAGAGGGTACAGGTTCCATTCCTGGTCGAGGAGCTAATATCCCGCATGCCTCTCAGCCAAAAAAATAAAACAGAAGCAAAAAAATGTGACAAATTCAATAAAGACTTTTGAAATGATCCACATCAAAAAAAAAAAATCTCAAAACAACAACAAAAAAAGATATTTGATTGAGTTACACTGATGTGCCAGGCACTATCCAGGTTCTAGTAATATTGCAGCAAACCAAACTGACAAAAATGCCCTCCCTCCTGGAGCTCACAATTCTAGAAATACCAACAGAACATATTAACATATGAAGCAAACTATGCAAAGAGTAAACAGAACTCATGGCTCTGTTTCTTCGATGATACGGTAAAAAAGAATTCAGAATTTTAGATAAGATGGGCACTAATAAGAGTAGAATCGACAAGCTCGTGGGTAAATCTGTTGCTACCAGGTCCCTGAGAGCCCAGCATCTGCCTTCTCTACCAGGCATACTTTTCCCTGGAAAAACTGGGAATAGATCTACCCTAAGAATAGATCTACCTTCCTCTATAAGCTGGGCAATTTTTTACTCCCTTTATAACCATTTCTTTTAGTGAGCCTCATTTTCCTCCTCTGTAAAATGAAATTATGACCAGGGATCCCGCAGAAGTTTAACTGGGATAATCTTTAAGAAAGCACTTGGCACCATGATTAGCATCAGATATGCAAAAAATTAATTCCTACCAGGTGACACTACCACAGATATTAATACAGTGGCCCTTTAAAAAAAAATGTATTGGAGTATGGCTGCTTTACAGTGTTGCATGAGTTTCTGCTGTACAGCAAACGAATCAGTTGTGTGTATCCATATATCCCACTGCTTTGGACTTCCTTCCCATTTAGGTCACCACAGAAAATTGAGTAGAGTTCTCGGTGCTGTACAGCAGGTTCTCAGTAGTTATCTATTTTATATATGGCTCGCTCGCTCAGTTGCTTCAGTCATGTCCTACTCTTTACAACCCCATGGGCTGTAGCCCACCAGGCTCCTCTGTCCATGGGATTCTCCAGGCAAGAATACTGGAATGGGTTGCCATGCCCTTCTCCAAGGGATCTTCCTGACCCAGGGATCGAACCTGAGTCTCCTTCGTCTCCTGCACTGCAGGGAAATTCGTTACCGCTGATCCACGGGGGAGGCCCAGTTTGTACACAGTAGTGTATTTATGTCAATCCCAATTTCCCAGTTCATCCCACGCCGCTTTCCCCCCTTGGTGTCCATACATTTGTTCTCTGCGTCTGTGTCTCTATTTCTGCTTTGCAGATAGGTTCATCTGTACCATTTTCCTAGGTGCCACGTATATGCATTAATATACAATATTTATTTTTCTCTTTCTGACTTCCTTCACTCTGTATCACAGTCTGTAAGACATACAGATGGCTAAGAAGTAGGTGAAAAGATGCTCAACATCACTAATTATTAGAGAAGTGCAAAGCAAAACTGCATTGAGGTGTCACCTCACACCAGTCACTATGACCATCATCAAGAAACCTACAAATAATAAATGCTGGACAGAGTGGAGAGGAAAGGGGGCCCTCTTACACTGTTGATAGGGATGTAAACTGAGGGAGCTACTATAGAGAACAGTATGGAAGTTCCAGTTGCCCTTTTAGTCCACAGTCCTCCGGCCCCTTGCTTCCCCGGGATCCCTTCCACTTCTCAATCTTCAGGACTCTCCCGGCTTCCCCTGACAGGCCTGGCCTGCCCTTCCTCCCTCCTCATTTCCCACACCTACGCCTGCCTTAGAGCAAGCAGCAATTTCTTTTGTAATTATTTGTTCACCTTTCTCCCTTACTGAACTTTGAACTCTTCAAGGGCAAGGATCGATCGCTCTAATCTTGTTTCAGCTTATCTCTCTGTCACTTGCCTAGCACAGCACCTAAAATGAATAAAGACTTGTTGAGAGAATGAATAAATACTTGTTGAGAGAATAAATAAATCGTTAGCGAGGTGAGACACTCCTTTCAGCGCTGAGAGGGGAGAGGTCGCCAGACCAGAAAGAGTTGTTTTCTAAACCCTGAGAGGGAGGGAATAAAAGATGCTTTTTTATTTTAAAAAAGCTGATCCCAAACTGGAGTGAGAGCTGGTCTGTTAGCACAGTCCAAAAGGCTCTGAGCCCACAGAGGTGGACAAGAGGAGGAGTGAGATGGATCCAGGATCAGGCACTGCAGCTGCCTGTGCTGTATCTTCCACACGCCCCTCTCTGTGGACCCAGCCTCACCCTCCAGGCAAAGCCGTGAAGCCCCCAGAGGCTTCAGGCCTGGCCTTGCGTCTTGGCCTTCGGTCCATGGGCATCCTCGCCACCTCGCCTTGACCTCCCGGAGCCGTCAGCCCTCACTCTCATGCCCATTCACCTGAGGTCATCACCATCAAAGAACTCCAGTCCCAGAATCTTCCTCCATTGTAGCTGGAGAAAAACCAGTCCCCTGCACTCCTGACAATAAGCTGCGGTACTGCAGGACCCCAGGTGCCTTTTAAACCACCCAAGTGTCAAATGCTTCCAGTGGAACTATCCCATAATGTGTACTTTACTAAACTTAAGTCTCTGAAAATTGATGTTCTGTGTATAATATGTCATGGTGCCAGCCCCAAATCTTCTTAACACAACCTTCCAAATTCTCTGCAAAATGCTCCCAAACTACCTTCTGGGCTTATTGCCTCTGTGTGTCCCTGTCCCTTCTGCTCCCACCTGCCAGGACCCCCACCCCTCAGGGAAGGCCCAGTGGGGTTTTCTGCTGATTGTTAGTTCTTCCAGGACCTACGACCGTATAAGTCATAGAAGCCTCTGAGAAGCCTCACAGTGGTCTTTCCACCCAGCTGTCACCTTGGGCACTCGGCTCTAAAAGAGCGCAGAGCCTGGGAGAGAAAAGGCCATGAGCCCTTCTCCTCTACAGCTTTTTTGGACAACCCCCACCCTGACCCCACCTCCTCCGCCTGTGGCTGGTGGAGGCCCTCTCACCACCTCCTAGGGGTCCCACAGGTAGATGGGTTCTAAGTGTGGTCTTGGTGGAGTTTCCCTCTCCCCAAACCCGGTTGTTGTTCAATTGTTAGTCATGTCAGACTCTTCACAACCCCATGGACTAAAGCACACAAGGCTTCCCTGCCCTCCACCATCTCCTCGAGTTTGCTCAAACTCATGTCATTGAATCAGCAATGCCATCCAACCATCTCATCCTCTGTCGTCTGCCTTCTACTCCTGCCCTCAGTCTTTCCCAGCATCAGTCTTTCCCAATGAGTAGTCCAGAGAGATTCAGTCCTCTACCCTCTGTGGTTAAAACAAATCCTACAGATGATAAATCGTGAAAGTAACGCACTAAAAGGGTTACTGTCAGAGTCAGGCATGGACTAGGGTCAGGGGAAAAGTGTGGAAGGAGTCCTTTGGCTCTTGGCGGGCTCTGCTGGGCCAAAGCACCCTCCGGCTAACGTCCCTCACACATCAGGGCTCATCTTTCCGAGCATGGCTCAGACCCGTTCCGAGGCCCACCCAACTCGGGAGTGTGCAACAGGACTGAGACGAGCCCATTTGCTTCTGATTGGAAAAGGGTGGGGTGTCTTGTGCCTCATCATTCAGACATTCTCCGTGGTGCTATTTTTATCAACAGTAATCATTAAATTGGTATCAGATGGGCTGGTCCAGTGCCTCACCCCAGGGCTGGGTGATGGAATGCCACAGGTTTTTTCCAGGCAAAAGGAGATGTGGCACGTGGTCCATATGAATGCACCTCTCTTGTACCCCAGGCAAGCCCCTCTAGCCCTGGACCTGGTTCCCATGGCAATGAGAGCAAGGTTGTGCATCACTCCTGGTTAATGCCTGACCTGATTCATTTAACAGACATATGTTGTATACCTTCTAAATGCCAGACATTGAACAAGACACTGGGGACTCACGAAACATATTATCTCTACCTCTCGAGAGACATGTGTTGCACGAGAAAGGCCTGTCACGTGAAGTGGCAGCGTCTGCTGGGCTGTGCAGGTCACAGACACGTTGCTAGTCACAGAGTGGAGGGAGGATTTGTTTAGTCTGGGGCTCACGGCAAGCTCCATGGAGGTGGCAGCGCTCAGCCAGGGTTCAAAGATAGAGTTAAGTGGATGAAAATACACCAAAGGGAACCACTGGCAGAAGCATGAAAACGACTCCATAGATTCATCCAAAATCCAGCTGTGCAAGCAGCTCTCACCATGGGGTCCCACACCTGCCTGGAGCCTCACCCTGAGAGGCTGCGAGGAAGAGGCCTCAGGGCAGGAGTGCCATCTGCTCACCCCCAGGGCCCTGGCTGTTCTGACTCTGTTTTCAGAGTCTGGCCCCACTGAGCCGGGCCCAGCAACCCCACTCGGGTGGTAGTGGCTCCAGGGATCCAGGAGATTGAAGTTAGTTGTGAACAAGGAACCTCCACCACCGTCCATTTGTGGGTCTTATGATTGAGAACCCGACTCTGGAGTTAGAACTGGGGGCCCTCGCTAGACCCAGGAAACAAGGATGGGTCCTTCCATGGAGGCTCAAGGCAGAATTGTCTAGATTCTAAGTCTTTCAGTCGGGACCATACTTCTTTTAACTGGATGCCTGAAAATTCAGGGTGAAATTTAACAGAAAACCCAAATGGGGCATAACAGGAGAACGGGGAGAAACGTGGCCCCAGATGATGGCCAGAAGTGCTTTGGCAGATGTCCCCGGCCATCCAAAGCTTGGGGCTCTGGTTTTCATTTCCTCTGACCGGACATTCCAGACTCCGCCCCGCCAGAGTCACGAGGAGGCCCGGGCTCAGGCCCCACAGGTCACAGCAGGTGTCCCTGGAAGGGCATCCGCCTTGCAGGGCAGTGGCCCGCTGGAAGGGCCTGGGGCCACCTGGCCTGGGGCCACCTGTCTGCTCAGGAGCCTCTCTGCTGTGGGCCTCTGGAGTCAGGCTTGGCTCTGACGTCTGACTAAAGTGACAACAGAATTAATGGGACCCCCATGCCGTCACTGAGACCATTTCCCTGTGTCTCCAAACAGGGATGAGAGAGGAAATGTCGTTAGGACGCCAGGAGGCTTTTGAGATTTTCAAGAGGGACCATGCTGACAGCGTTACCATCGAAGACAACAAACAGATTCTGAAGCAGAGGTAAGGCTGCCGCGGAGAGCAGCTGGCCCGCCAAGGCTTCACCGGCCAGCCTCCAGAACACTTGCTGCTCTGCCCTCTCTCATCCGCCCAGTCCTGTTTCTGAGAGAAGGGCACAGGGTGTGTGCAGCTTCACGTTGGTTGAGTTGCATCCAGCCTGGTACCCTTGTCTCCCATGTGTTAAGCCTCATTATCCCCGTACAGCTGGGTCATCAGCAACGTTAGAACAGGGGCTGTACACACCAGCACTTTGCATACAGTCCTCACATCTTACATTAATTCCCAGCATCCTGGGACTCGATCGCTATTTCACTGCTGCAAAGGCAAGGAAAAAAAAAAGTGCTTACAGTCCAAATGGAGAAGGAAATGGCAACCCACTCCAGTATTCTTGCCTGGAAAATCCCATGGACAGTGGATCCTGGTGGGCTGTATAGTCCTTGGGGTCACAGAAGAGTCAGACATGACTTAGTGATTAAACAACACAGACCAAATGCCACGTCTTAGAACTCCAGGCCCTCCGGCAGCTCTGCAGAGCCACGCTGTGACCCAGACACCTCTGATGTGTTCTCCTGGCCAGAAGCAGAGCAAGCAGCGCTATTTGTTAACGGTTTGTCCAACCTATGTTCTGGATCCTTTAGAAAAAGCTTAGAGGTGCCTTATTTATTGCAACTAACGCTGCACATTCAGCGTATGTCCTCAAGCTAGTGCAAACAGAAAACGTGTGGGCCTGGAGTTTAAAAGAGAGCGCAACTGCGAACTCCAGACGTCATGTATGACTCTACATTGCAGCACACAGAACATTTTCAAAAAGTATTTGTTGAATTAAAGTGAGCCCCAGGTTTGAGAATCATATGTTTCTAAATGCTTCAAGGAAGCTTGAGAAGGGATGAGCTCTCTCAAGGAAACAGGCCAAAGTACAAGAGCTTAGAGGGTAAGAAACTTAGGGGAAGCTTTCAAGAAAGGAGGAGAAGGAGCTGAGAAGAGAAGAGAACCAGCAGGAAAGACCAGCCTGAAAGCCAAGAAGGGAGATGGCTCCCAGAAGCAGGTTGTCAGTGATGTCAGATGCTACAAAGAAATAGGCAGGGGGACTTCCCTGGTGGTCCAGTGGTTAATACTCTGCTTTCCAATGCAGGGAGTGCAGGTTTGATCCCTAGTCGGGGAACTAAGATCCTCACAAGTCGCATCCAACTCTTTGCGACCCCATGAACTGTAGCCTGCCAGGCTCCTCTGTCCGTAGGATTTCCCAGGCAAGAGTACTAGAGTGGGTTGCTGTTCCTTTCTCCAGGGGATCTTCCCGATCCAGGGATTGAACCCAGGTGTCCTGCATTGCGGGCAGCTTCTTTACCATCTGAGCCACCAGAGAAGCCACAAGGCACAGCCAAAATTGTGTTTAATTTATTGATTTTGTAATTGAAGAATAGTTGCTTTACAGAGTCTTGTTTTCTGTCAAACCTCAACATGAATCAGCCATAGGCATACATATGTCCTCTCCTTCTTGAACCTCCTTCCATCTCCCTCCCTATCCTGCCCCTCTAGGTTGACACAGAGCCCCTCTTTGAGTTTCCTGAGCTATACCGCAAATTCCCACTGGCTGTCAATTTCGCATGCGGTAATGTGAGTTTCCACGCTACTCTCTCCTAGACCTCCCACCCTCTCTTTCCCTCTCCCGTGTCCATAAGTCTGTTCTCTATGTCTGTTTCTCATTGCTGCCCTGCAAATGAATTCTTTGGTAGCAGAAATTCTAAAAAGAGGTCAAATAAATAAAGCTTGTTTTCAAAACCTTAAAGAGTAATAAGCTGGAGGCAGCAGAAAAAAGTGCCCGGGGAGTCGACAGCCGAAAGGCTCAAACCGGGTACAAGGAGTGAAGGAGCAAGTGAGAAGGAACTGGGCAAATGAGGGAGGGCCAAGCCGTGTGTTCAGAGAGCTGTGAGAGGAGGAAGACTTCTGTGGCAGGAAAACAGGAAGTAGCCTGAGATCAGAAATTTGTTTCAGGATGGAGAACTGGTCAGGGTTGTAGGCCGCAGGCAGAAGCAAGCTACTAGGGGGAGCAAGCAGGGAGAAGCAGAGCGGGCGGGAAAGCAGGGAACAAAACAAGGGAACCGCTGACCCAGCAAGGCTCCAGAGAGCCGGGCAGTGGGGACCGTCAGAGGGCGGGGAGCCTGGGAGGAAGCCGGAATGGAGAAACACAGCAAGATGGGCTGACACTGATGCATTTGGAAGCAGAGGGGGTGCATTAAAGATGGCCTCTGTTTTTCCTGTGAAAAAAGAAATTGAAGCAGGACAAGAGATTGAGGATGGTGATGAAGGTTCAGTAGGTACAGCTGCCACAGGCAACAGGAGAGAAGGCAGAACCAGCAAAAGGAAAAGGGAAGGCTGGTGGCCCTGAGGGCCCAGCCCAGCCGTTAGCCGATGGCGTTTATACTCGGGGGCGTGGATCCCAGGTCACTGGAGGAATCCAGTGAAGACCGGAGCAGCCCTCCTAACCAAAGAGGTGTCTACACGCCCTGTGACGCAGCAATTCCCCTTCTGGGTTTACAGCCAGTGTGTCTCCGCACCTGCAGGGATGCGTTTCAGAACCCCCACAGATACCCAGAGCTTCCCCAGTGGCTCAGACGGTAACGAATCTGCCTGCTTTGCAGGAGACCCAAGTTCAATCCCTGGGTGGGGAAGATCCCCTGGAGAAGGGAATGGCAAGCCACTCCAGTATTCTTGCCTGGAGAATCCCATGGACAGAGGAACCTGGCGGGCTACAGCCTATGGGGTCACAGAGAGTCAGACACGACTGAGCAACTAAGCATGCATGCACAGACACCAAAATTCACACGTGCTCAAGTCCCTTATGTAAAATCAGTAGTGCAATCGGCCTCCAAACCCACAAGTTCCACCCACGGATCCAGAGGGCCGATTGTAGCTCCCAAGAAGTTCTCACAGCCTCAGAAGGGGCCATAGATAAGGATGTTCACAGCAGCTCTGCTTGTGGCTGAGGAGGGCTGGAAACCCCATGGGCATCCGTCCCTGGGGAAGTGGAGTGTAGAAGGCTGGGGGTGCTCCGTGCAGGCCACAGTGGGGAGCTGGGTGCGGCAGGCAGCGGTGGATTACTGAGCACATGGCCAGCAAGGGGCAGCACTAAGTAAGAGCGCAGTTTATATAAATCATAAATGGATGCACGTGAAACACACAAAAGCAACAGAGCAAAAAAGTACACTCCAGCCTACTGTACCAGTAAGGATGGCTGCCTCTGCGGGGAGAGCAGGAGCCCGACGTGGCGTGTGAGCGACAGATGGATAAGACAAGGAGCAGGGGGAAGGTGGCCTTCCCTGGCTGCTCAGATGGCAAAGAATCTGCCTGCAAGGTGGGAGAGACCTGGGTTCCATCTCCGGGTCAGAAAGATCCCCTGGAGAAGGGAATGGCTACCCACTCTAGTCTTCTTGCCTGGAGCATCCCGTGGACAGAGGAGCCTGGTGGGCTACAGTCCATGGGGTCCACAAAGAGTCTGACCCGTGAGCAACCAGCACTCACACAGGGAGAAAATAAAGTGGCTCTAGTGAAAGTTGAGGTCTCTGTTTCCAGGAAACTGGAATATGCACACCCACGAAGACTTGAGCCTGTGAATCCAGGGGTTTTCACGTACCTTCCCTGGGGCAGGCTGTGTATTTCCAGCTGGACGTGCTGGAGCAGGACACCTTGTTTGTCTGGAGACACACCCATCAGGCTGGAGACAGCTGCCTTGTCCAGTGACTTCACTAGAGCCCTCAGCTATGTCCATGCCTGGGGCTTCAGGGCCCATACCAGTGACCTTGTAACCCTGGCTTCGTAGTAAACTGACCCGTGGAGCTTGTACAAGCTGCCAGAGCCTGGGCCTGACTCCCCCCCACCCCCAGATATTCTCACTGAATTAGGTAGAGCCCGAGCATCCACTTGTTTCAGAATTCCAACATGTCACCATGTTTGAAAACCACTGGCCAGACAGAGAGCTTGTCCAGAGACCTTGAGGAAGAACATAATATGTCATCTCTCTTGTTCTAGAATTGGTGTGTCTCCTGGACCAGGCTTGTACTCTTGAGCTTAGGTCTCTTTCCAATGGGAGATGGTTCTCTTCATGCTATTATATACTGCGAGGATGAGTCATGCCTGGAAAATGGAGTGATTTTCAACTGCACTTCTATCTGAATTGTCTCCTGTTGGAAAATCTGGCTTAAGAATTGGCTCACGTGCTCCAGTTTACCGGAGGGCAGATATCCTATTAATGTGCCAACATCTTATTTCTGTTGTCACAGGCAGGCAGCACAACTTTCCCCAAGCTGGGGGCAGAGCTGAGACATGCCGGCAAGTAGGGGTAGAAATCCCTCCTACTAACTGACACTAACGTCTGAGCCACTGATGGTCCCCTCTTGCAACTCAGCGTCAACTCTCGCACTCTGGGGGAGCTGAGGGAATTCGAGTCATTGAGAGTCCCTGTATTTGAGCTTAGAAGAGATGTGTATAAGAGACAGCTAGCATAGAGTTCACTAACTCTAGAACAGCGGAGTTCTGACAGCCACGTGACAGATGTGCTTTTGGGCTCACACACATGGAAATCACACAGGACAGGCTGGTGCAAATGGTGGTCCCATCTTTGCCCTAAAGCGAAGGAGTTAATGAAACTCACACAAAGCTCCCCTCTGAAAAGAGGTTTTCCCAGCAGTAAATCAGTCTTTTAAAATCAAATGAAAAGTCAGCAGACCAGCCCACATTTTTTAAATGTCTACATCTGTTCAGCGTTACCAATTATTAAAGGAATATTTGGGACCGGGGAGTATAAGCCAGATCCTACTCTTTTCTCAGGATTGGAACCTTTGCATTCACAGAGAGTATTCAATTAGCAGATATTACATGCTCATAACGCTTATGGCAGAGGACAAAGAGAGATGTTTTTATAGAAAACAAATAACTACAACCAGTGTTCCCATAGCAGTCGTTGAAATCAAGTGTGAAAAACTTCCAGGCCTCCATCTCTTTAGAAATTCGTCTGCGGTGACCCTGATCTCACCAACCCATCTACTCCCAGTCCCTCTAGTGACCGAGAGCATCGCATGGACCATATATTGGAGGAATGATGGGTCCTAGGAATACAGACAGAGAAGGCAATGGCAACCCACTCCAGTACTCTTGCCTGGAAAATCCCATGGATGGAAGGCTGCAGTCTATAGGGTCCCGAAGTCGGTACGACTGAGCAACTTCACTTTCATTTTCATGCATTGGAGAAGGAAGCGGCAACTCACTCCAGTGTTCTTGCCTGGAGAATTCCAGAGACAGGGGAGCCTGGTGGGCTGCCGTCTCTGGGGTTGCACAGAGTCAGACACGACTGAAGCAACTTAGCAGCAGCAGCAGCAGCAGCAGCAGGAATACAGACATGCGCCAGAGTGGAGGTCCCCAGGGTGGTTAAATTGCTATTCCCTGGGACTTCCCTGGCAGTCCAGTGGTTAAGACTCTGCGCTTCCAATGCAAGGGCCAAGGGTTCGATCCATGGTCAGGGAACTAAGATCCCACATGCTGCCCAGCACAGCCAAAATATAATTGCTCTTCCCTAACCCTACTAGTAGTTCCCTGGGACTTCCCTGGCAGTCCAGTGGTTAAGACTCTGCGCTTCCAATGCAAGGGCCAAGGGTTCGATCCATGGTCAGGGAACTAAGATCCCACATGCTGCCCAGCACAGCCAAAATATAATTACTCTTCCCTAACCCTACTAGTAGACTTTCTCTTAGAAAGTCTTACCTTTCTGATTATCCTCAGCCAGCAGAACCCATGGGCCTGGGCTCTCCTGTTTTGTTTACTACTTCTCTTATCAAGTTACTCTGCCAACCCATGGCCCTGGTGCTGCACCATGGTGCTGGAAAAGTCCAGAAAAGAAGAGCTTAGGACCACCACCACCCTTCAACAACACAAGCCTTGGTCCAGCTCAGCTTTGTTAGCCAATGGCAAGTAGCTTCTAAGCTCAAATACAGGGACTCTCAATGACTCGAATTCCCTCAGCTCCCCCAGAGTGCGAGAGTTGACGCTGAGTTGCAAGAGGGGACCATCAGTGGCTCAGATGTTAGTGTCAGTTAGTAGGAGGGATTTCTACCCCTACTTGCCGGCATGTCTCAGCTCTGCCCCCAGCTTGGGGAAAGTTGTGCTGCCTGCCTGTGACAACAGAAATAAGATGTTGGCACATTAATAGGATATCTGCCCTCCGGTAAACTGGAGCACGTGAGCCAATTCTTAAGCCAGATTTTTCAACAGGAGACAATTCAGATAGAAGTGCAGTTGAAAATCACTCCATTTTCCAGGCATGACTCATCCTCGCAGTATATAATAGCATGAAGAGAGCCTGGAAGCCCAGGCTTGGCTAACTCCAGTGCCCAGGCACCCCATAGCTGACTTTCCTTTGTGACAGGTCCCTCATACAAACTGAATCCCCTGTCACAAGGTCCCATTCAGTAACAGAAGAGTCAATCAATGGGGAGGTCAGCCACAATTGGAAATGAAGGCGTTGATAATGTGAACAAAACCAAGAAAAGCAACCCCCTCACTCGATTGAATCCTTTAGGTAGAGACTAGAACAACAATATCACACCAACAGGAAAACTGGACCAAGAGCATCCAAGAGCAAATCTAACACCATCATCTGGAAATAAAGTCCACCCCAAATAGGAGTTCCCTGGTTCCTATTAGACTTCAGTTTTAACCTTTATTATTTTTCCATTTGTGTTTTGTATTTACATCTTGTCTCCTGAACTAGAATTATGAACTCTGAGAGCAAAGAATAGATTAGAATCTTTTCAGTCTCCCCACAGTTTTGTTTTTGTTTTTTTTTAAATAATGCTAGCCATAAAAAAGGTACTCAAATGAGACTTTTTTTTTTTGGCTTGAAAATGACAATTTGAAATTGACTTTGAGAAACCTTAGCAGCCCAGAAAGCTGCCTGGGAACTGCTTGCTAGAAGCAGGTGAATGTGGCAGTGGCTTCCTGTGTCAGGGAGAAACCCTTTGGTGGGTGACAAGAGGGCAGCCATCTGGATGGAGAAAGGGGACGTGATAGAAAGGAATTCTGGGATTTTTAAAAGTGTAATAGAAAAGAAAATTGGATCTTCATCACAATATAACAGAGGCAGGTATCATATCAAGAATGAGTCAACAGAGAAAGGAAAGGGCATAGACCCAGTCTTTCTGATGGAGAAGCGAATTGGACGTTCACTCCTTGAATGGTCAACATATTTTTTTATGTTAATCACTGTAGACAAGAAGACAAAGACTGCAATGTGGGAAATAGCCCAAAGGCAGGCAGCGTAAACATAGGGAGCCGAGCTGGTAGGGTAGAAGTGGTCTGGGGGAGAGAGGACAGCGCCCTCTCGGGGCAAGTGGCGCAGCATGAAGCTCAGTGGGATGTCAGTGTAGGTACTGAGGACAGAGAGGGAGCAAGACTCCAGGGCTGAGTGAAGGGGCCGATGGAGAGGAGGGCAAAGGCTGGGGTGGCGTGTAGGTTAGTGGCATGAGCCCCTGGGTGAGTGTGGGTGCCAGGCAGCAAGGGGAGAAAGGCAGGGAGGTCTTCAGGGAAGGTCCTCAGCCCTGCTCTGGATCCCATGGGTTTTAGTTATCTGCAAGTCATCAAACAGACAGAACGTAAAGCAGGACTGAGATCTGGGAGCTGTCCAAAGAGGTGACCAGTGAAGGCACTGGCCTGAGTGGAGCGCCTAGAGAGTGGGTGTCGTGAGGACAGGGTCTGAGAGTAAACCCCGCCCACTGAAGAAAATGAAAGTGCTGCCCACTCATTCATTTCCAGCTTTGCAACCCCATGGACTGTGCCCACCAGGCTCCTCTGTCCGTGGAATTCTCCAAGCAAGCATACTAGGTAGCCATTCTCTTCTCCAGGGCATCTTCCCGACCCAGGGACTGAGCCCAGGGATCAAACCGAGGTCTCCTGCATTGCTGGCAGATTCTTTACCATCTGAGCCACCAGGGAAGCCCAAACTCTGACCATCACCAGCATCTAAGGAACAGATTGCAGAAGAAAAGCCTGAAAAAGTCTGAGAAGCAACACTCAGGGAGAGAGGGGGAGAAAAACAGGAAGATACATGATGCAACATGGAGGCCAGTGGAAGAGAATTGTTTTCACTCTGCGATTCTCTCAAGGTAGATGAACTCTTTCGTCTAGAACTCAGGCTGGGGCAGGAAGAAGGCAAGGGGGGGTGGCTCCAAGGGAGTCGGACTGGGGGATGTGGAGATGCAAGAGGAACAGGGCAGGAATGCAGAGCCGCGTCTCATCGCTGTTGACTCCCCTCCTTCTCCTTCAGGGCTGGACTTCCTCAGGCAAGAGTCTGTCTCGACAACCCAGGAGCAGGAAAGCATGTGGGTGGAGTGTCCTGGGGTGGCAACAGCTGCAGAGTGAAGGGAAAACGGTCTCTCAGGGACGGTTCAGCCCTCACCCACACCTCTCCAGTGGGAAAGCCCTTTTTAGCTCAGCACTGGGCTGCAGAGAGCCTGGAACAACAGCCCACGGCTTCCCGACCGTGTCTGCCAGCCCGGCGTGAAGCGGCTCTTTGAAGATGGTTCACCACAGCACTCAGCAGCTCCTCGCCACGGGCCCCACACCCAGACACATGTGGGTGACCGCCAGGGAGGGGGGGCTCCCTTCCATGCCTGTGGCGGCTCCTCTGCGGAGATGGCCCTCTATGCCTTCAGGATCTTCCCTTCTCGGCTCTGCCCTGGTTTCCTCCAGCACTGCTATAAATCTCAACAGCTTTGCAGCCTTGCTCTTATAGTTTCCTCATTCCCAAGAATCTCAAGCTTCCAGAACTCTGTGGAACAGGCCGTCAGAGGTATCATTCCCTGGACTGTGGAGGACTATCAAACGCCATCAAACTGCTGGTGCTGAGGATGGACACGGCACCAACCAACAGTTAGAGCCCCCCCACCCCCGCCACCTCCACATGGCAGAGCTTAAAGGATGAAGACAGTCCTCATTTGAGTGGCCCAGACAAAGCCTCAGTCTACCTGCCCAGGGGACAAAGGCCAGACTGAGCCCCCAGAGCCCAGCACAGTGACCCACCCATGTTATGAATGTTTGCTGAGCTGAATTCAGTCCGCCTGGCATCCAGTGGGCTTGTACTCATCTCCAGAAGGCGACAAGCCCTGGCTGCAGAAGGGACATATGTCGTCTCGGGTGAGCCAGGGTGGGGAGTCCCAAGAAACATAACGCTGAGAGAAAATGTAGTCTCCATCCCTGGAAACTTCTGTCGGCAGTCTCCAGCCAAGCAGACACAGTTGGAAAATAGCAGTGACGTAATTCACGCCTCTTTCCCAGCCAGCCCAGAGCATTCTGGGCACTCTGGACTTCACTTCTGGTATTCCCGTACCTGGGAGCCCTCTTCTCCCCATGTCTTCTAACAAAATCCCGCAGGACTAAAGTGCTTATGGATGAAGCAGTAGCACATCTGGGATTTACTGGGATCCAGAAAGATTTGCGGGTGGAGCAATAACATTTCCTAAGGGCCCACTGTGTGGAGGCCTAGATGGCATGGTTTACGTAGAGGTCATTTCTACACTTGTCCAGCATAAGACTGGACTCTCAAGGGGCTTCTCAAGAATACCTGTTGGAAAATAGAGAGGAGTCATTAAGTAAATGTCATCACAGCATCTGGGGGATGAGTAGGCAGCCATCTAAAGATAGTGGAAAAGTTTCTAAGAACATAGGGAAGGACTTACAATGCTAAATGAAAAAAAAAAAATCAAAGCACAAAATCATATATATATGATCTTAACTCTGTAACAACTGGCTAGAAAGAAGACTAGATCTCAGAATAGGTCTATTTCTGGGTAGGGAATAATGAAGGTTTTTGGTTTTTTTTTCTTGCTTTGATAGTTCCAAAATGTGGTCTAACATCATCTATAACAAAAGTAAACAAACTTTTTTCTAGAAAAAGCCAGATAGTAAATATTTTCAGCTCTTCAGGCTCCATAGTCTCTGTCACAGCCGCTCAGCTGCCTTTGCAGTATGAGAGCAGCCTTAGACAGTAAACAAAGGAATCCATGTGGCTGTGTCCCATACGACTTGCTTTATAGAAACTGATGGTAGCGTGAATCTGCCTCATGGCCAGCCACAGTTTACCAGTCAGGAAAAAAAGAGAAAAGATCAGAAAAAAAAAAGTTCTTTAAATATTCTTTGACTCTAAGATCTTGGTACTATGATTAATAGAACACCACACATAAGGCATAGAGCCCTGCTTTACTCTGATTTCTTTGTATCATAAAACATTAGAAATCAAAAGTATAAATTAGAGACTATGAGAAGGAAGTTCTACACTGAAGAGAGGAGTAAAAATTCGTGACACCAGTAATTAATACAAATTTTATTTCTGCTTTTAAGTCAAATATATTTCATTCATTTAAATTGTCTTTTTATGTCCCTTTCCATGAAGTTTTATAACAGAGACCTCTCAGGAATCTCTTATTTTTAAAACATAATTTAGGATGAATAGAAAATGTTAAATTCTTATTTCTTCTTTTTTTTCCCCCTCCAGATTTTCTGAAGCTAAGGCCCTGGGAGAAAGCATAAATGAAGCAAGAAGTAAAATTGGTAAGCAGATGACACTCTGTGAGCCTCTTTCACAGGCCATTTTCCTGGTGAAAATCAGGTCATGATGTGCTTCCAAACAGCCATGAGGACCAGTTTCAGGAGATTCCTGCCAAGGAGGCTGCTTTGAGAGCACCTCTCCTTGGAAGTTTGTCATCTCTCCCACCATTCATCAGGGAAATCACTTTCTTTTGTCTAGAACTTGAGTTGTTCATCCTCATGCAGGCCTGAGTCTGAGCATCCCAGTGAGCAAGATTTGTCTGTCCCTGGTGTTTTCCAGCAATAGCTCAACTGGTCATAACTGTACTATTGCAGCGACGTTTCATGTTTTTAAGGGACTGTGAAACACTTTTACACCTCCCAGAACTTATACTTATCGTTTTTGGCCCAGGTATGCATTTTTCAGCACCATTTCGTCTCCTTCAGTAACTAGGAGAATGAGAGGCAAAATGAGTCACTCTGCCCTCCCAGGACTTGGGCTGCCCAGTGGAGCTCCTCCACGTAGGTGAGCATCCCTGGAAAAGTGAGGTTAAAGCAAGAGGCAACCTCGGTAATACTGTGCCTCAGATCTTTGTCAAAGTGAGAGGAAGACGCTTCTTTCACCCGAAGCTAGAAGACACACAGAGGCCCATCTCCCAGGCTGGGCAGCTTCACCAAGGGGGTCCCTTGTGGCTTCGTCTCTGTGCTAGCTAAGACAGGAGTTATCTGTTACAGCTGAGTCCTTCGTTCCCCTCATCCCGACCTCTCTGCTCTCATAAATGAGGACAGGACAGAAGGCCACTATGAACATCCCTTTTGGCTTTTCCTACAAAATATGGCAACTAACAATAGCCTGGGGTCATTTCAGTTAGGGAACCGGGTAGCCCTAGCGTTCTCTACTGCAGCCTGAACAAAGAACCTAGGCCAACAAGCACTGACCCACGCCCAGCACCAGGACAAGGATCTCTAGAGTCTCAGAGGTTCTTGACTTAAAGTCCAGCAACTTGTATGGAGGGAAAAGCACCTTTATTTTCACTAACTTCTAACTGCACTTTAGTGCTCCGTCCAATGATGAATGTCAGCAGCAGACCACAGTAAAAGTACCAGCACCTGTCACAGTGTAAATTACCGACATTTTCACTTCACAACACAGTCGGCAGACATTGTAAAATATCTTTTATACTCATCAGTGCTTCAAAATTACAGTAGTTATTAGACTCACCAGTAGACCTTGTTATTTAATGCACTTATATAAAAGCACATATAGCTATTTCTATATCACAAAACTTTTTAAAATCTTGGTAACTATTTCAATGTAATTGGTCTCTCTTAAAATCCTATGTAAAACTCCTTTCTTGGCTTGAATTCTCAAACCCCTAAAACTATATGAAAAAAAAAAAAAAACTGAGGGTCAAGAGCACTTTTCTAGAGATAACATTTATAGTTTATTGGACCCTCATAGAGATCAGTGACCCAAACCAATGATGAGGGAAGGGGAAACAGGCCTAAGTGGATTCAGAGCCAACTTGCCGCAGTCATCTGACTCGAAGGACATAATGGTCTGATTTCACTCCTGGGGAGACAAGAGGGGAGGACATTTTATGAATCATTTCTCCCCAAAAAGTGACATAAAGTTTTGCCCTTGGAAAACATCTAACTCTCTAAACCAAAATAAAATTGTTCCAACACTAATGAAATATACAAAGAGTGGAAGACAACAATGGCCCATTCTAATATACTTAGCATTTCACTCTGAGTACAGTGAGTTGTTACTGCAAGTAATTTTAAATTCTCCGTAATTTTGATGCAGCAACACGCACCGATGGATCCAATTTGCATACTTCTTGAGATTAGGCAAATCAGAGGCTGCCCCACAGCTGCCCAGGCCAGGGATCTGAAGGCTGTAGTTGGTATTCCAGACAATATGTCTGTAATTTACACACAAAAGGTCCAGATGTACTAGAGAAAGCCCTGGGCAAATAAACCTTTGTGTTTTCTGGATAATAATAAGTCGAGTTCACAGCAGTGTTAAAACTCAAACATTTATTGCTAATGAGAAAGTGGCTGGTAGTTCAGTGGTGCTAATAAAACCAATGTCACTCTTAAGTCATTTTATGCAAATAATAGGCTTAAAACCCACAGCTTCCCTGGTGGCTCAGAGGTTAAAGCATCTGCCTCCGATGCAGGAGACCTGGGTTCGATCCCTGGGTCAGAAAGATACCCTGGAGAAGGAAATGGCAACCCACTCCAGTATTCTTGCCTGGAGAATGCCATGGACCGAAGAGCTTGCTGGGCTACAGTCCATGGGGTCGCAAAGAGTCGGACACGACTGAGCGACTTCACACACACACAGGCTTAAAACCCATCTCCTGGCCACCTATCTTTCAGATGTGCTCTTGATCCAAGGGCTGGGCCAAGGCGAGTGGGTCATTGAGACTCAGCCCCCTTATGCAACAAGCCCCTGACAGTGCTTGACCACAGCGAGTAGCCCCGACCACCACCACCACTGCATCTCAGACACAGGGTTAAGACTAAGGAAGTACAAGGTGGAACTTATACACATATTTAAGATTTCCAAGGCAACCTTGAAGGAAACTGGTTTAAAGAGATTTACAACATTACTGAGTGTATTTTTTTCCTAGGGAGAAATTAAATCAAGTGGAATTTTCATCCCCCTACAAGTCCTTTAGTGAATCTAAGAGCCTGGAGGTGGGAGCGTGGCACGGATGTGCCATGACGTGCGTGGGGTGATGACTCAGCTCCGGTCCCAGGCTGAGCCACATCCTCTCCCCGGACCCTCGGGCTGGAGTGAGAAGCTGGGAGCGCCTGTGCAGCTGGCCTGCCGAGGGGAGAGGGAAGCTCTGTCTGTGATCTACACACCAGCTAGCCCACACGCTTTGACTGCAGGTTGCCACTGTCTTCTTGGGCCATTTGGTTTTACTCTGATGTTGTGATCTAAAGCTGCCACTTGAATTTCCTTCTTTTTTTTTGGAAGAAATATATCATTTTTTTCTAATTTTGACTGCGCCGGGTCTTCGTTGCTGCACGTGGGCTTTCTCAAGCTGTGGCAAGCAGCGGCTGCTCTCCAGCTGGGGTGCTCAGGCCTCTCCTTTCGGTGGCTTCTCTCATTGCAGAACATGGGCTCTAGAGTGCCCGGGCTTCAGTAGTTGCAGCCCCGGGGATTATTTGCTCTGCTGCATGTGGGATCCTAGTTCTTGGACCAAGGATCCAACGTGTGGCCACTGCATTAGCAGGCAGATTCTCAACCACTAGGCTACTGGGAAAATCCATGAATTTCATTATTAAAAATCCCTAGAGGTTATTAGTTCAGGAGCAACCATATAATACCTAATTTTTACATGGCATAATCATTCAACCAAAATTTCCGTGTTATTTCCTTTTCTTATAACAAACCAACCCAAGCTGAGTAGATTAAACTCTTGCCACAAACTCCTTTCTTTGTCCTTCTCTGTACACCATTTACATCAGTCCTGATGCTGAAACAAGTTGAAGTCAGAAATGGAAGAAATGACTAATTTCTTCAGGATCTCCTCCCTGAATAAGGAGGTCTTTGTTCTCGAAAGGAGAGCCATTTTCACTGCATTTGCCTGCCCCATACACAACAGCATTTAGGCCAGTTTCCATCATAGGTTCCATCACACATTCATAGACACCCTGCCTCCATTGATAGTATCTCTAAAAATGCCATTAAACCGCAGGAAAAGAAATAGATGGCTTCCAAAGCAGAGGCACAATCCAGGCCATTTTTCACTTATTAGAATCCTGGCGTTGGCTTCTCTACATCAGCGTGCTACCTCTGGCAGCATTGTCTTTGGCATCAGAGAACAATGAATGGCTGTTCCGTGGCATGAGGCCCACGCTCGTCCAGTCTGGGAACCAGCAGCTTCAGAGGCAGGTGAAATAGCCTGACTAATGTGTCTTGGCACCTCTTCACCCTCCACAGACCCCTCTAGTCCTAACTGAAAACATCCATCAGAGGATGTAGCACAGAAAGGTTTTCCCCGGGGAGCCGATCAGTGATCACTTCAGGAAATGTAACAGAAGTAGATGTCAGTGAGCAGGTAAGAAGAAAACCCAAGTGCTAGAAAAGCTGACAGAACATTCTGGAAGTTTTCCCTCTCCTGCTTCACCTTCGAACAAGGACCACAAGCCCACCATTTGAACAGTACCCTTTTAAAGAGTGTTGCTCCTGCGCATCTGGGGTTTGGGCCAGTCATTGCTCAGGTCTGGGTCTCCAGCAGCAGGACATATGGAACTGTTTTTCCATTGTGCATCTTGTGTACTTTAAGCTTCTTCTGAGGTTTACTTCTGGACCTGCCCCTTCATGTTTGCTTCTGGTATCTCACCCTACATCCAGATTACCTCTGGCAGCATTGTCTTTGGCATCAGAGAACAATGAATGGCTGTTCCGTGGCATGAGGCCCACGCTCGTCCAGTCTGAGAAGCAGCAGCTTCAGAGGCAGGTGAAATAGCCTGACTAATGTGTCTTGGCACCTCTTCACCCTCCACAGACCCCTCTAGGCCTAACTGAAAACATCCGTCAGAGGATGTAGCACAGAAAGATTTTCCCCGGGGAGCCGATCAGTGATCACTTCAGGAAATGTAACAGAAGTAGATGTCAGTGAGCAGGGAAGAAGAAAACCCAAGTGCTAGAAAAGCTGACAGAACATTCTGGAAGTTTTCCCTCTCCTGCTTCACCTTCGACCAAGGACCACAAGCCCACCATTTGAACAGTACCCTTTTAAAGAGTGTTTCTCCTGCGCATCTGGGGTTTGGGCCGGTCATTGCTCAGATCTGGGTCTCCAGCAGCAGGACACATGGGACTGGTTTTCCATTGTGCATCTTCTGTACTTTCAGCTTCTTCTGAGGTTTACTTCTGGACCTGCCCCTTCATGTTCGCTTCTGGTATCTCACCCTACATCCAGATCGTCTTGCGAGGCTGGGAAGGCCTCAGTCAAGTCTGTTCTCTTGTTACTATTTGTCACTAGCTCCAAATAATAACTGTACCCACTGCAGCTTCACTGAGCACTGACTCTGGGCCATGCCAAGAACTTAGCAAGCGCATTATCTCATTTAATCTCCAAAGAGAAGAACCGCAGTCTATACATGTATCATAGATTCTAAAATACACAATTTTTACAGTCTTCAGTTCAGTTCAGTTCAGTTGCTCAGGCATGTCCGACTCTTTGCGACCCCATGAATCGCAGCACGACAGGCTTCCCTGTCCATCACCATCTCCCGGAGTTCACTCAAACTCACATCCATCGAGTCCGTGATGCCATCCAGCCATCTCATCCTCTGTCGTCCCCTTCTCCTCCTGCCCCCAATGTTTCCCAACATCAGAGTCCTTTCCAATGAGGCAACTCTTCACATGAGATGGCCAAAGTGCTGGAGTTTCAGCTTTAGCATCATTCCTTCCAAAGAACACCCAGGGGTGATCTCCTTTAAAATGGACTGGTTGGATCTCCTTGCAGTCCAAGGGACTCTCAAGAGTCTTCTCCAACACCACAGTTGAAAAGCATCAGTTCTTCAGCACTCATCTTTCTTCACAGTCCAACTCTCACATCCATACATGACCACTGGAAATCCATAGCCTTGACTAGACGGACCTTTGTTGGCAAAGTAATGTCTCTGCTTTTGAATATGCTGTCTAGGTTGGTCATAACTTTCCTTCCAAGGAGTATCCCTTCTCCTCCTGCCCCCAATGTTTCCCAACATCAGAGTCCTTTCCAATGAGGCAACTCTTCACATGAGATGGCCAAAGTGCTGGAGTTTCAGCTTTAGCATCATTCCTTCCAAAGAACACCCAGGGGTGATCTCCTTTAAAATGGACTGGTTGGATCTCCTTGCAGTCCAAGGGACTCTCAAGAGTCTTCTCCAACACCACAGTTGAAAAGCATCAGTTCTTCAGCACTCATCTTTCTTCACAGTCCAACTCTCACATCCATACATGACCACTGGAAATCCATAGCCTTGACTAGACGGACCTTTGTTGGCAAAGTAATGTCTCTGCTTTTGAATATGCTGTCTAGGTTGGTCATAACTTTCCTTCCAAGGAGTATTTTAATTTCATGGCTGCAGTCACCATCTGCAGTGATTTGGGAGCCCCCAAATAAAGTCTTACACTGTTTCCACGGTTTCCCCATCTATTTGCCATGAAGTGATAGGACCGGATGCCATGATCTTCGTTTTCTGAATGTTGAGCTTTAAACCAACTTTTTCACTCTCCTCTTTCACTCTCATCAAGAGGCTTTTTAGTTCCTCTTCACTTTCTGCCATAAGGGTGGTGTCATCTGCATATCTGAGGTTATTGATATTTCTCCCAGCAATCTTCATTCCAGCTTGTGCTTCTTCCAGCCCAGCTTTTCTCATGATGTACTCTGTATAGAAGTTAAATAAGCAGCCTTATTTAAGCAGCTGACAATATACAGCCTTGACGTACTCCTTTTCCTATTTGGAACCAGTCTGTTCCAAATGTTCCATGTTTTGTTCCATGTCCAGTTCTAACTGTTGCTTCCTGACCTGCATATAGGTTTCTCAAGAGGCAGGTCAGGTGGTTTGGTATTCCCATCTCTTCCAGAATTTTCCACAGTTTATTGTGATCCACACAGTCAAAGGCTTTGGCATAGTCAATAAAGCCACACCTCTGAAATCAGGAAACATTTAACAATCCATTGGCTGTCTTTTCATTTTAAAAACCTTTTTAATGAGACTAGATCTTACAGTTGATGTAGCCTACATTCTCTGAAATATTGTATGATCGTTATTTTGTAGATTTTTAAAAAATGGAATTTCAGAGAGGTGGCCTGCTAAGTGGCCAGTCTGGGATCAAAGTCCATTTCTGTCCAACTCCAAAACTTTTAAATACAGTATATTATCTCCATAAATTCAGATTTACCTGTCTCTGAGTTTAATATTTCACTAAGCTATTACTCAGTTTTCCTGAATCTTGTTGCCCTTCATTTGATGTACCCAGCAAAAGGCTCATACTAGACCCTAGCTCATGCATATGGAGCCCAAGAAGATGAAAAGGGTCTCTGTAAGATGGTTAATGATTGGTCTTTCACCCAGTGGAGCCCAGTTGCAAGGATGAGTGGGTTTGACACCCATTCTGTCCTCGCGCTCCATCCCACGTGCACTGGCCCACGGTTGCACTGACCCTTAGAGAGGGGTGCCTTTTTCTAATTTGTAGAAAGGTGGGCTGCAGACCTGCAGCAGCCCTGGAGGGTTCAGTGTCCCAGTGGGTCTCAACTCTCATTTCCAGCGGTTTGCAAAATAAAATAGAGGGGTCGTATGTTCAGGCTCTGTACAATTCCAGCTGAGTGCACTTACTGATGCTTCAGAAAACATGAGAGATTTCAAATCACAAACTTAGATGAGGTTTAGTAGAAATGGGTGTAATGAAGTACTTAGCTTAAGTACCAAAATGAGCACCAATCAACTGGACCAGAGAAAGACTGATTAAGGACAGGCAAAGAAATCATCAAGGACCACAAAATAAAAATGTCACCATAATGTGAAAAAATGCATGTTCTCAAAATTAAATGCAAAAAGTCAAGGTGACACCCTTTCCCTCTGCCCAGCATTTCCATGTGTGTGCACTGCATTTCCTGGGAATTCTGCCTCTCTACGGGAAAAGAGAGGGTTCAGAGAAAAACAGTAAAGTCATGATGAAAACATTACAAGGGGGATTTTTTGCTTTATTAAGTAATTTATCACATGAATTTTAAATAATAAGCTCTGTTTGCACATTAGTTTGATTTTTTTAATTACTCTCATCAAACAAATTTAATTAATTTGTGTTCAATTTGTATCAGCCAGGACGTTTGGCTGTAAGCATGAGAGGAATTTTATTGTCTCGTGAAAGCAGGAAATCCAAGGAATGCATTTGGCTTCATGTGCACCCTCCTCCCCATCCTCCACTCCCTCCTCTCCCTCCGCCTCCCTCTCCACTCCTCTCCCCTCCTCCCAGCTCGACTGGGTTCTCTGGGAGTCTCTCCCAATTTAGTGGGAAGGTGCTTCTTCAAGCTAATGTGGAGTATAGCAGGGGTCATACAGCATGATCCCCGGGGCCATACAGCATGAGGTGAATGGTGGGCATGCAATCGAAGTTCCTTCTATATTCATAGCCACTCCCCACCCCTCACATTACTTACCGCCTGAGCTCTGCCTCCTGTCAGATCAGCAGTGGCATTAGATTCTCTAGGAGCACAAACCTGTGAGCTGCACACGTGAGGGATCTAGGGTGAGGGCTTCTTATAAGAACCATCCTGAAACTGCCCCCACTCCTACGCCATCTGTGGGAAAATTATCTTCAACATGACCAGTCCCTGGTGCCAAAAAGGCTAGGGATCTCTGGACAAAAGATTCACAATCCCAGTAAACAGGGTCTTTTCCAACACTGTTGGCAAAAACCCCTAGAGGGGGAATGGCCAGCCTGGCTTAGGTCACGAGTCCATCTCTGAAGGAGACCCTACATTCAGGGAGTGAACCGTTCTGATTCACTAGTGCTACATCCTATGTCCCCTCCTCAGGACACAGCCCACCTGCTCCATAGAAGCTGAATACAGCTTTTAGGGAACTGAAGAAGTTGCTGTCTCCAAAGGAAGAAATGCTGGGCCGACAGCAACCATATTCACTACAAACCTCTAAGATACTGATCTGCGGCTTGAAACAGGATATGTCTGTAAAGGAATGGATAGTAGTTCCTATGAGGGGCCAGAACGCTTAGAGTTATTTATGCTGGAAAAAAAAGGAAGCTGTGAATGAGGGATTTAAAAACTGGCTTTACGTACCGGTACCTCTGCTGTAATGGAATAAATGCAGTCACATACTAAGAAAATAGCAGGGATTGTAGGAAGATTAAGACTGGAAAGACTTCTCAAAGCCCATGCAATTTTATAACTAGTACTCTAATTCAACCAATTACAATCCTAATAAAAAATAATGATATAAATAAAAAGACAGGTTAAATTCCTAATGCATAAGGAAACACTATGCAAAACATCCATTTTTCTCCCCAAACGAGGCTATTGTGATAGAAGAGCCCATAGGAAGGGCTGAGGGCTGAGTTGTGGGGACATGAACAACCCATGCACAGACAGAAAGGCCCCACGACAAGAAAGAAGCGCTTCCTTCTAAGAAAGTGCACTGGCCACACTGGACTCAAAGGAAGCCTGTGGGGAGAGGGGCTGGGTTCAGTCCCGAGCATCCCTACCGTCCCCTGGGCTCAGCTCTGCTAGCTTCCTTTGTATTTAACAACCTTTTCTTGAACTTTCTAGAAAAAAAGTCTTATGTTTCCGGTCCCATCACTTCATGGCAAATATATGGGGAAACAATTGAAACAGCTGTCTCTTATACACATCTCGACAAGAAAGAAGCGCTTCCTTCTAAGAAAGTGCACTGGCCACACTGGACTCAAAGGAAGCCTGTGGGGAGAGGGGCTGGGTTCAGTCCCGAGCATCCCTACCGTCCCCTGGGCTCAGCTCTGCTAGCTTCCTTTGTATTTAACAACCTTTTCTTGAACTTTCTAGAAAAAAAGTCTTATGTCAACAAATGAACCTGTTGTATGACACTGACTCCAGCTCCATCTAACGAATCCCGTGTGAGTGGTTCCTGTTAAACATAATTGCATGAGGGTACACTGTGTATTACTTAATGTTGGGCAGAGGGATCAGTAAATTGTAGCTCATCTTTTTTTTTTCTCTTTTTATTTTATTTTATTTTATTTTTTAATATAAATTTATTTTAATTGGAGGCTAATTACGATATTGTATTGGTTTTGCCATACATCAACATGAATCCACCAAGGGTAAAAACGTGTTCCCCATCCTGAATCCCCTCCCATCTTTAAAGAGACTCAAAAAGGAAGAAATGATTTTCAGTTGTATGGAACCTATCATGTGAAACAGACATTTTGTCAAAAAAGGTGATTAACAGAATATAGATTCTTGGAATCGGTAAAAGCAGGATAGATTGGCACCTTTTGAGATGACTCACTGTATCTAAAGATGAAAAGAGCAGAGGGAAGATTTCTTAAAGTCCTTCCTTTAACAATTTAGAATGTTGAAATTCCAAGATGTGCAGTTACCGGAGTGACAGCCCATAACCAGTATGACTGATATCTTCATAGACTTGATTGAATGTTTGCTGTCTTGGTTGGGAGATCAGACAACAATAGCAAAATGATTTGAGCACGCTGGAGGACTGTGGAGTGTATTAACTGACAAGAGATAACACCAATAATTGTCACATATAAAGAAGGAAACAGTGATTTGGTGGTAATGTCAGCCAAAAAAAAAAAGATGAATGGAGGCCTCCCAAAAGTCCTGACAGAGTGGTCCTACCTTAGGGAATGAAACAGGGGCCAGGATCTGGCCCATGCAGGGTGAACTCGGGAAGGCTGTCCCCTTTCAATCATACTCACTATAACCTAGAGAGGCAGTCTATTAATTTACCATGGAGGATGTTCTTTTATAGACAGGAACTCTTAAACTGCCTCTATCCAAGGCCTCTTCTCCCAGGAACAAAATAGATTCATTACTGGAAGGTTAGTAAATAAGCATCCCCAAGCACAAAGGGAGTCAAAGCAAAGAGAAGCGTTTTGAGAGCAAGGTTCTCATGGGCACGGTGAAGCCCTGCCAGGCGTCCAGTGCCCAGGGGAGTGAATATCCCCACAGAGATTCCAGGCAGCCTCCACCCCAGCCACCTCTCTTCTGGGCACAATATACTTTTCTCCAGAAAAGATAATACCATATGCTAGGTTTCTACTTCAGTTCAGTTCAGTTCAGTCGCTCAGTCGAGTCCGACTCTTTGCGACCCTATGAATTGCAGCACAGCAGGCTTCCCTGTTCTTCACCGTCTCCTGGAGCTTACTCAAACTCATGTCCATTGAGTTGGAATGCTGTCCAACCATCTCATTCTCTGTTGTCCCCTTCTCCTCCTGCCTTCAATCTTTCCCAGCATCAGGGTCTTTTCCAATGAGTCAGCTCTTCGAATCAGGGGGCCAAAGTATTGGAGCTTCAGCCTCAGCATCAGTCCTTCCAATGAATATTCAGGCTTGATTTCCTGTAGGATTGACTATTTTGATCTCCTTGCTGGCCAAGGGACTCTCAAGAGTCTTCTCCAGCACCAAGTCTGAAAGATAAACACCAGTACAAAATAAAAAAAAATTTTTTTTAAAGAATTAGAAAACAAGTGTCTCTACACTCAAATTAACTTATAATTTCAGTTGAGCTACATTATTGTCTTTAAAGTGAAATCTCAAAACATCCTGTCTATCCATGCTGTGTATCCATCCATGCTTAGTCCCTCAGTCGTATCCAACTATTTGTGACCCCAGGGACTGAAGCCCACCAGGCTCCTCTGTCCATGGGGATTCTCTAGGCAAGAATACTGGAGTGGGGTGCCATGCCCTCCTCCAGGGAATCTTCCCAACCCAGGGATAGGACCCAGGTCTCCTGCATTGCAGGCAGATTCTTTACCAGCTGAACTACAAAGGAAGCCCCCTATATATTCAAATGCAAATACTCCAAACAGTCACAGATAAAGAAAATGACTTGATTTGAAGACTGCCACTCTGGTATTCTCTAAGTAGGTGCTTTCAAAGCCTCCTGTCAATAACCTGCTCCCTCTGATAGCTCCTATTATAATACACCCCAGCATACGCTCCCCACCCTCAGCCACAGACCTGCTCAATGCAGTGGCTTCCTCTTGGATTTACCTGCTGACCAACTCTTTGCATGACAGTGAACTTCTCTTTCAGATACATAAACCAATTCAAAGTCAAAAAATCTTAAGATTGCAGGGAGAAATATCAATAACCTCAGATATGCAGATGACACCACCATTATGGCAGAAAGCAAAGAGCAGCTAAAAAGCCTCTTGATGAAAGTGAAAGAGGAGAGTGAAAAAGCTGGCTTAAAACTCAACATTCAGAAAATGAAGATTATGGCGTCCGGTCCCATCACTTCATGGCAAATATATGGGGAAACAATTGAAACAGTGACAGATTTTATTTTATTGGGCTCCAAAATCACTGCAGATGGTGACTGCAGTCATGAAATTAAAAGACACTTGCTCCTTGGAAGAAAGCTATGACCAACATGGACAGCATATTAAAAAGCAGAGACATTACTTTGCCAACAAAGGTCCATGTAGTCAAAGCTATGGTTTTTCCAGTAGTCATGTATGGATGTGAGTGTATGGATGTGAGAGTTGGACCGTAAAGAAAGCTGAGCATTGAAGAATGGATGCTTTTGAATTGTGGTGTTGGAGAAGACTCTTGAGAGTCCCTTGGACTGCAAAGAGATCAAACCAGTCACTCCTAAAGAAAGTCAGTCCTGAATATTCATTGGAAGGACTGATGCTGAAGTTGAAGCTCCAATACTTTGGCCATTTGATGCGAAGAACTGACTCATTGGAAAAGACTCTGATACTGGGAAAGATTGAAGGCAGGAGGAGAAGGCAACAACAGAGGATGAGATAGTTGGAGGGCATCACCTACTTGATGGACATGAGTTTGAGCAAGCTCCAGGAGCTGGTGATGGAGAGAGAAGCCTGGCGTGCTGCAGTCCATGGGGTAGCAAAAGGTCGGACATGACCGAGTGTCTCAGCTGAACTGAACTGAACTGAACTGAGACACAGCAATGAGATCTGAGAGCCCAGCAAGCTGAATCGGGGCCAGAGCCGGGTCCTGGGGTGGGAGTGGGGCGGGGGTGGGTGAGAATGACATCAGGAACCTGTGCAGCTCCAGAGCCCAGCACACTGCCCGTGCCTCCCTCAGGGCCTCTTGCTACCTCTGTGCACATCTACTCTAGCAACCTGTTGACCCTGCTGACCATGGGTCATGCTTGCTTGTGGTTTTGGTCTGTTCTGGCCCCAGCTGTACCTGAAAGTATCCTTTAACTCTGCTCCCAAGGTAACAAGCTAAAGATTTGTTTGTTTCTTAGCTCAAAGTTTCTTAGCTCAAGGGGCTTCTCTGGTGGTTCAGATGGTAACCAATCTGCCTGCAATGTGGGAGACCTGGGTTCCATCCCTGGAGAAGGAAATGGCACCCCACTCCAGTATTCTTACCTGGAGAATTCCATGAACAGAGGAGCCTGGCAGACTACAAGGAAAACTCCACAGACAGAGGAACCTGACCGGATATAGCCCATAGGGTCACAAACCAATGCAGAGTCAGACACAACTGAGCAACTAACTCTAGCTCAAAGTTATGAGAAAGAGAACTTGACTGGCCCAGTTTATCTTTTCCAGGCCTTCAGGACAGCTGCTTCTGACAAGCTTAAGAATGTGCTGTCTTTGGATCAGAAAAGCATATCTGGTCCAGGGAGATGTTACAGGGAGGAAGAGAGGTCTTGAATTTCAGAAAGTGTCCACCTAGGCAAAAGAAGGTGTGATGAGGAGGTTTCTGTTTTATAAACATAACGTGTAGAGCAGGCACAATAATGGACATCTCGTATCTTCTCGGCTCTATCTCACAGGTGTGAAGGTTTTGCCAGCTGAACATTTATAGTTCAGTTCAGTTCAGTTGCCCAGTCATGTCTGACTATTTGTGACCGCACAGACTGCAGCACGCCAGGCTTCAACACTTATAAGGTGACATCAATTCTTTTATTTCTAGTTTCCACAGGAAGCACTTTGCCCTTGTCTCTTCATTTTACCAACAGTAATAGTGACTAATCTTTGTAAAGTACATTATAATATGTAGGGATTTTATTTATTTTCATCTAGTTAAATTCATTGGTCTTTTACAACTTCTTCCAGAACCTTTATACTTAGGAAGGGTCATTGTAATAGTAATAATGATGGATTGTTCATTGCCTGATATTTGTTTAATGCTTTCCTAAATTTTCTTCTAGTTTTTCTTATTGTTCTATTTTTCACATGCAACTCATTTGGAATTTATTGTGAAATGCGGTATAAGCTGAGGCTGTAAGTTGAATCTTCTCCAAAGAGCCAATTTTCCCAACACCTATTTCATTTAATGAAATGCTTTAAAGTAAAATTTCTTTTCCTCATAGCAGAGTCATTTCAGATTTTCAGAAGGCAGCTGATGCATTCTAATCTCATCATAGCAGTAATGTGCATTCTTCACATAATCATTTTCATACAAGTATATCAAAAATAACTTTGCCAGCAGATATTGTTATCTAGACATCAGAATAACCCTGCAGAAAAGTGCCAACTTCTTTTTAAATTAATTTTTATTGGAGTGCAGTTGATTTGCAGTATTATGTTAGTTTCAGCTGTACAGCAAAGTGAATCAGTTATGCATATCCTTATATCCACTCTTTTAGATTCTTTCCCCATGTAGGTCATTATTGAGTAAAGTTCCCTGTGCTACACATAGGTCCTTATTACTTACCTATTTTATATATAATAGTGTGTATACATCATTCCCAATCTCCCAGTTTGTCCCACCCCCTCCCTCTCTCTCGATAACCGTAAGTTTGTTTTCTACATCTGTGACTCTGTCGGTAAACCAGGAAGCTCATGGACGGGGAACGACAGGCACATATCTGTGAGTAGTGGACCCCGCAGGCTGAGGGCTCTGTCAGCACCCTCTGAAGGGGAAAGAGATGGTCTTTAAAAACAGCAGCATGAGCTGGTCTCCCCTTACACATTTGCTGGAGGAAGGTAGTGGCACCATGGTAACAGGGTAACTGGAGTGGAAGTGGGGGTAGGGGATTTGTCAGTGATGCTGAACAGGGAAGAGCTGAAAACAGCCGGTTTGCTATGTCCACTATCAGCCACCCTAAAATCACTGATGAGCCCCCTGCTGAAAACCACCAATAGTTTCCCAAAGCACAGCATATGCAAGAGTGGGCCTGTCTCCACCTCACCCTGTTCTGCTTGGGATGGAGATGGCCATGGATTGGTGTTGGCCTCAGGTAGTAACAAGGCCCTGTGGACCAGCCCCACTCTCTAACACTCAGTCTGCACCACAGCTTACTTAACGCCTGAAAAAGGCACACACAGCTCCACAGCAAGGCTGCTAGGTACGCCTCAGACTTTCAGAGAAGGCAGTGAAACACCACGGACTCTGCGCTCCCCTTCTGCCAGGTCGGTGTCTACAGTTAGGCAGCATTTAAAAAGCAGGGACGCTCCCTCCCAAGCATATCTGGACTACATCCCTCATCAGGCATCTCATCAGCAAAAGCCCAACCCAGGCAGCTTGTGTGGGGAAAGTCCTAACAACAGGACCCCAGGCAGCTGCCTGAGCAAATCTGAAAGGAGGCCCGGAGGCAGAGAACCAGAGGCAGTGCCACAGGGACTCCCCAGAGTCTAGGATCAATGTCTGGTCAGGGCTGGGGGTGCCCGAAAGGACTAGGATATTTGCAAGAGGTATTTGCAACCAACTATCAGGAACTGGACACGACTGAAGCGACTTAGCAGCAGCAGCAGCAGCAGCAGTTGTCTAAGCACAGATTTGGGGCCACTCAGAGTCAAAGAGATCAAGTCCCCATCGTAATAATAATGACTAACTTTGATAGAGGTGCTATTATAATATTATCCTTTTAATATAGACAAAGAACCTGAAGTCTACAGAGGCTCATACACATGCCCGATAATACACAGCTAGTAAGGGGCAGAGGCAGAACTCGAGCCCACTTTCTGCTGGGCTCTAAGGCCAGTACCCTCACACGGCAGAAAGTTCACAAGCAACTGAAAAGGAGATATTAAGTCTCACGTCCTCTCTGAGTTAAGTTGATGAAAAGAAACAAAAGGAGTAAAGGAAGCCTTTCCCCATCATTACTCCCAGGAAGATAATGAAGGAGGCAGAGAGGTTGGCGGGAGCTGAAGAAGAGCTAAGTCAGTGACAGGACCCTTACTACCATCTCTCTCAAGCTTAAAAAGTTATGGATTCTTTTCAGGGTTATCTTGGTACCTTTTTAATTGCACAAGTGATTCATGGGTTCATTTTGCTCTGGAATGCTCAAACACTACATTAATATACATATCAAAAGGTAAGAATCCTCTTCATTTCCTCTCCTTGGAACCAACCAAGACTCCTCCCCAGAGCAGAGGAACCACTTTCAACAATTTGATGCATGTCCTTCCATTCCCTTCTGTGCATTTGGACATCGTCGTGAAGTCGCTCAGTCGTGTCCAACTCTTTGCGACCCCATGGACTGTAGCCTACCAGGCTCCTCTGTCCACGGGATTTTTCAGGCAGTAGTCCTGGAGTGGACTGCCATTTCCTTCTCCAAGGGATCTTCCCGACCCAGGGATGGAACCCAGGTCTCCCGCATTGTAGACAGACGCTTTACTGTCTGAGCCACCAGGGAAGTCCTCACATTTGGACACAGATGATTGAAAGATAAGGAATAGGTAGATAGATAGATAACAGATAGATAGGTAGAGAGATAGACAGACAGAAGTAGACCTATTCAAAGATGCCTTATCTTGTTGGATAAGTAGGACCATAAAGTCCACGTTATTCTGCGCCTTGCTCTTCACTCTTTACAGTGAGCACGGGTCTACTGCTTACCATTTTTAATGGGGCTGCTTTTAAGTATAAGTGAACCATGATCTATTTAACTACTCCCTTGTAAGAGAAATTTCTTTTTTTCCTCCAATTTTTCTCTGTCACAATGCATGTGATTTTGTGTAAAAACGTGTTTCCTTAAGGTAGATGCCAAGTAGAGCTAGGGAGAATGGTAATGGATATGTATTTTTAATTTTCTTGAGTACTCCCCAGTTGGCTTTGCAAAAGGATTTCGTTTGTTTATATTCCCATCAGTGTGTGACAGTACCCATTCCTCTGCATCCCTGCTTTTACATGATAATATCAGTCATTTTAGGCTTTGCCAGTTGGAAAAAGTGAGTGCTTTTCCCTGTGCCTCACTCATATCCTTTGCCCATTGGTTGTTGAATTTCTCTATTTGATTTGCAGGAGCACTTAGTACCTTCTGGATATTGGGCCTTTCTCTATGGAACATGTGGCAGATGTTTTCTTCCAGTCTGTCACTTGTTTTAATTTTCTCTTAAGGTTTTTTGGAAGAACCCTAGGACAGTTGCCTCTCTCTAATTTTAAAAAATTGCCTTGGATAATAAGACTGATCTGTCTGTTTCTTTTTTCCCCAGACTTTAAACTTCTTATTTTGTATTGGGGTATAGCCAGTTCACAATGTTGTGATAGTTTCAGCAAAGGGACTCAGCCATACATGTACATATATCCATTCTCCTCCTTGTCTGTTGTTGTTGTTGTTGTTGTTTTTTTAAGCTGTCAACAACTGAGAGTTATCAGGGCTTCCCTGGTTGGTCAGCAGCAAAGAATACGTCTGCAATGCAGGAGCCACAGGAGATGTGGGTTTGATCCCTGGGTAGGGAAGATCTCCTTGATGAGGGCATGGCAACTTACTCCAGTATTCTTGCCTGGAGGATTTCACAGACAGAGGAGCATGGCAGGCTACAGTCCACAGGGTCTCAAAAGAATTGGACATGACTGATGCAACTTAGCATGCATGCACAAGTCCCCTTCCCAGCCCTACCTCACCATAGCACTACCCCCAGAAACATCTAACAAACCTTGGTCATAGTGCACAGGCCTCACTGAAACAGACATGGGTCAAAACTGAACATGATAATTGCATATCATGGTCTCTTGGCCACTAGCCACTGCATGATCACAGGATTCTTGCCTGCAGATGTTTAAACCTTTTAGCAGACTACAAGTCTGGCAATCTTACTGCTGAAAGCATAAGCTTTGTAATGAGATAAAGACTGATTTTACTGACTTAATCTTTTTTATTGAAGACATCTTTAAGGATGCCTGAATATTTTAAAAACTTAATTGTGTTTTGCAAAACAACTTATTAGCACATGTTTTGATGATGCTGTAGTCTAGACAACCTGCTAATAAATAATTGGAATGTTGCAAGTACCTATAACTCATTAGCGAATACTAGAGGTCTTGGGTACTCCCTTTGATGGAAGACAAAGGCGAATAATTAAGGAATGAGTACAGAATGGGTAATGTGCCAAGAAAACGTAATAGACAAGGGACATCAAAGACGTAAAGTTTATTAATTGCCTGCACTTGTAATCCAAAGCAAGGCCAGGTCTATGTTTGAAGGTGGTGAAGCAACGTATTCAGTGTATTCCTGCAGAGGTGTCTTGTGAAAAGGAAAGGCTGCGACATGGAGAGGAGTCAGGAAGGGCTTAGCTTTGCCTCACCCCCTGGTGCAATAACTAGAACACTACCTTTATTAACTCCCATTCCAGAGGCGATGCCACGTGGAAAAAGAGGTCCAACACTTGGAAGGCAAGGTGGTGACTCCATAGTCAGCCCTCAGTAGGACCCTAACGGCAGTACCTTTCTGCTGTTGTTACTGGGGGCAAGAGATGAACAGAGGAAGGAGGTCAGTCAAGGTTGACTCAGACTGCTGCCAAAAGCAAAAAGCTGTTCCACTGCTAAAGTAGAATCCAAGGACACTGATGCCAAAAGAGAGAAATCCACTGGATAGAAGGGTCTAGTGGAGAGGGAAACAGCAGATATGGCAGTAGTCTGCCTATAGGAAGTTGTTGCTCAGTCCTGTCTGACTCTTTGCGACCACATGAACTGCAGCACGCCTGGCTTCCCTGTCCTTCACCATCTCCCAGAGCTTGCTCAAACTCATGTCCATTGAATCAGTGGAGTTAGCCACCTTTAAATTAGAATTCTAGGTAACAAGTAGTAAGATTATACCCTAAAGATTAATATCTCCAAGCCATAGCACGCGACAATCTCTCTCCTCCTCACTCCCACTCAGAAACCTCTGAAGCCTACCCATTGCCAAACAAAAATGCCCATGCCCCTTTAGCCTTTCTAAACCCTTTATCCTTGTCAACATAATAATTATACTATGTCAACATTAATAATTATATTAAATTCATATTCTTGTATGAAAGACTGGGTTGCTTATCTCACCAAGAGACAAAAAGCATATCATGTTCATTTCTCTACACCCTGCATTCTGAATTTCACATATGTATGAATATACACATAAAATCCCTCCAAATCAACTGCTGTGGCTATATATCTTTTAGTTTTTATTTATCTATCTTTTTAATTTGGCTGTGCCAGGTCTTAATTATGACATGCATGATCTATTTCCCTGACCAGGGATCAAACCCAAGCCCCCTGCATTGTGAGCCCAGAGTCTTAACCACTGGGCCACCAAGGAAGCCTCTCACTCCTTTTAAGGCTAAAGTGGCATGAGTATTATTGTTTGGCAATGGGTAGGCTTCAGAGATTTCTGAGTGGGAATGAGGAAGAGAGAGATTGCCCAAGGGTGGAGACATTAATCTTTAGGATGCAACCTTACTCCTTTTAATGTCTGCATAATATTCTATAGAAAGAGTGCATCACCATATTTTTCTATCATTTTCCGGTTGACAGGCATTTTCTTTATTTCATTTTTCTGCCATACAAAATGTGCTGCAGTAAACACCCACACATATATATCCTTATATACTGGTGCTTTTATTTCTATGGAAACTTTTGTTTTAAAGGACCAGATAGTAAATAGTTTAGGCTTTGTGGGCTTCCTGTGGTCTCTGTTGTATATTCTTCTTCTTCTTCTTCTTTTTTTACAACTCTATAAAAATGTAAAAACCATTCTTAGGTTGACAAAGTCCAAAGCCAAACAAAAACAGACCGCAGAACAGATTGGCTTGCCAGCTCTGGTTTGCCAATCCTTGGAATAGAGTTCTAGGAGTAGGATTTCTTGCTAAGAGTATTATAATTTTTGCTGCTTTCTTGAATGGAATATTGTTCTATTTCCTGGGATAGAAAAAAAATCTACTTAAAAAATAGATTTTTTTTATCTTGTACCAGTCATCTTACCAAATTCTCTTTTCAATTTTAGTGAACTTTTTCTTGCTATAGTCTCTCGCATTTTCTAGAAATGAAATCATATTTGTCGCAAAAGAAAAATCTCTTTCCAGTGCTTGCACTTAGTATTTTATTTTCTTGTCTTATTGCATTCATTAGAACCTCTGAATCACTAATAGCTAATAACAGGAACAGCTTCTTCTTTCTTGTTCCCAAGTTTAATGAAAATGGCTTAAGATTACATAATTTAAAGTGACAAAAGACATTGTATGAGTATGATAAGTATTGTCATACGTCATCCAAGTCCAGGCTGTTAGAGTTTCTATAGTATGAATCTGATGTGAGGCAGATCCACATTGCTCTAAACACAGGACCACAAGGCAGGTAATAGATTCAGTGTTTGGTAGGTCAGAGGATCAGGTTGTAACAAATGTCTGAGGTTTGATAAGAAGTTAAATATAGCATATCTATTAAGAATCAGCTGATGAGCTGGGTAAAGGAAAGAAATGAGCCTGCTCTCATGACAACAAAAGAAAAAGAGGACTTCCCTAGAGATCCAAAGGCTAAGAATCCACCTGCCAACTCAGGGGACATGGACTCAACCCCTGGTCCAGGAAGATCTCACATGCTATGGGGCGACTAAGCCCGAGCACCACGACTACTGAGCTCATGCACCCAGAACCCCGTGCTCCACAGCAGGAGAAGCCACCGCAAGGAAAAGCCCACGCAGCGCAACTCCAGAATAGCCCCCACTCGCTGCAACTAGAGAAAACCTGCGTGCAGCAATGAATGCCCAGCGCAGCCAAAAATAATTTATCAAGTAAACTTCCAATAAAACAAAATGAAGAAAGTATTACGGAAGACAGTTTCCATCCCTAACAGTGAGAAGGACATATTCTTATAATAAAAAAGTCAAAAACACAGTGTGAGTTTCCAGTTCTGAACAAGGTAACCATACTCCATCCCATCCGTCCTACTGAAGGCAGCTATAAACCGTGGACAGAACACATGGAGCAGCTATCTGAGAATTCCAAAAGGTAAGCGGTAGCTCAGGGAAGGAGATAAGAGTCTAAAGTGCCATCAAGTTGGCACCCCCAGAAAATCTGATAGCAGTGCCAGCAGCAGACGCCAAGCAGAAGCCTCAAGCTCTGATGGAGGAGACGCCCTCATTCGGAACAGGGGAAACAGGGCACCAAAGACATGGGAAGACTTCCCACTGCTCTTCCCTCTCTATCTTCCCACTACTTGCTGCCGGATGCAGACATAGTGATGGGGACTGCACGGCAGCATCAAGCGGCCTCAGGAAGTCATAATGTATCAGGAAGATCACAGAGGAAAGGAAAGGAGATCAAGACAGTAAATTTGTTTAGATTAACTGCTGGGCTCCCCTTCAAGTTGAGCATGTGTGGTTCTAAAGAGCATGACAAACAGTTTGACAATCCTGCTATAACGTAGTGAAAGTCACTCAGTTGTGTCGGACTCTTTGTGACCCCATAGACTATACAGTTCATGGAATTCTCCAGGCCAGAATACTGGAGTGGGTATCCTTTCCCATCTCTGGGGGATCTTCCCCACCCAGGGATCGAACCCAGGTCTCTGGCACTGCAGGGAAATTCTTTACCAGCTGAGGCACAAGGGAAGCCCAGTATAATGGAGACCAACACCCAAGTCCCATACTGGCCACTGAGGGGCACACACATGGGACGGATCTGAAAAGCACTGCAGAGCCTTTGAAAACAGAGCCAGCATTGGAGCCACAGTCCAAAGAAGACTTACTGGAATTTGCCACCTGAACCTAACCAGGTTGATTGCTGAAAGAGACAAACAAACAAAAATCAGTAGTCTTAGGGATTTAAATTAGACCTCGAAAAATGTTCACAATGTGATCCAAAGTTACTTAGTTTAAGAAGAACCAAGAAAATCTCAACTCGCAAGGGAAAAGATAACAGATAAAACCAGCCCTATCTTGACACAGTATTGAAGTTATGGGGCAAAGATTTAAAGCAACTCCTAAATCCATGCTTCAAGAATGAAGGAGAAACCTCTTGAAACAAACCAAAGAAGATATATGATGGCAAATGATCATATGCAAAGATGTCCAACATCATTAGCAGTTAGAGAAAGGTAAATTAAAACAATGATGAGATGGTTTTAATCTCTTAATGAGTACGTTCATTGAAACAGGCTTTTTAATTTTGTAAACTGATAGTATCAAGTGCCAATAAGGATATGGAGCAATTGGAACTCATACTGTGCTAATGAGAATGCAAAATGGTAAAGACACTTAGGAAAAGACTTTGGCAGTTTCTTATGGAGTTACACAAGGATATGTTATACAGCTCAGCTATTTAACCTAGAGAAATTAAAACTTATCTTCAGTCAAAAACTTGCATACAAATGTATATAGCAGTCCTCCTCATAATTGGTGAAAGCCAGAAATAACCCAAATGTCTTTTGATGAATGAATGGCTCAACTGCATAAAATACTGCTCAACAATTAAAGAGCAAACTGCAGATAACATGACAACATACAAAAACTCAGAGACCTTGTGCTCATAAACTTGTATACAACCTGCGTGTTTGTGCTAAGTCACTTAGTCATGTCTAACTCTTTGCAACCCCGTGGACTGTAGCCTGCCAGGCTCCTCTGTCCATGGAATTTTCCCAGCAAGAATATAGGAGTAGGTTGCCATTTCCTCTTCCAGCGGATCTTCCTGACTCAGGGAAGGAACCCACATCTCCTGCTGCTTCTGTATTGCAGTCAGATTCTTTACCAATGAGCCTCCAGGGAAGTCTGGCATAGTCAGCAGGACACAACCTAATTACATCCAACCTAATTCCACTCATATCATATTCTGAAAAGGGTGAAAGTGTGGTGATAATGAGCAGGGGTAGAGGAGAGTGTGACTCCAGCAGGGCAAGATGAGGGACTTTTGTGAAGTCATAGAACTTTTGGGAATCCTGATTGTGATGGTAGTTACACAAATCTGTATATATGTTAAATCTCATAGGATTGCTCATGTGTGTTCACACGCACACAGCCAAGTCAATTTTATCATATGTGGGTTTAATAAAATTTCAAATGAAACAGGATGGAATAAAGAAGATGGAAGGGAATATTAAACAACATATCTCAGCTATGATTTTGAAATGAATCTTATATAGAAGACCCAAATTTTTTTTTAAATTTCTCTAGGCAGGGTGCTTTAGGTAATTGTGTATGGGTTAAGAGTACAAATTTGATCAGTTATCTCAGGCTGAACACAGTAGAAGTCTTTACCACAGTTTTTCTACAATTTGGGCAGGGCTAGCAAGAGTGAGAGAGTAGGAAAATTGAGGGCTTGTATGATCAGGAGAGGGGACAACAGAGGATGAGATGGCTGGATGGTATCACCAACTCGATGGACATGAGTTTGAGTAAACTCTGGGAGTTGGTGACGGACAGGGAGGCCTGGTGTGCTGCAATTCATAGGGTCGCAAAGAGTCGGACTCGACTGAGCAACTGAACTGATGATCGGGAATATTGGTGGAAACTCTAGGCTTTGTGATTTGTTCATTTGGTGTTTTTGTGCATCAATAAAATCCAGGGATTGCGTGGGGGACACACGGATCTCTAGGTGAGAGTCCCAGCTTCCGGATACTAAAAGCTGGTTGAGAAGACAAAGACGACTCCTGGGGTTAACTCTGTAGGTCCCTGGATAAAGCAAACAGTCAGGGCTTCTCAGCCAGGCTTTGTTGGTGGAATAACAGGTCACCACAAATAAGTGTCCGTAAGGGATCTGATCAGAGATAATCATCTATAATTCAGTTTGCCCTTCCATGGTCAACCCAGAAAATCTAGGGGTTTCTTAAATGCACCTCTGGAGACTTTCTGATTCCTGTCCCGCTTAAAGACATTTTGCTTATGTTTTTGTCTCTCTCCACGTAACAGTATTTCATCAAGCTCCCCCCAACCAGGAGTGTCTTACTTCCTAGTTTGCTGCAGGTCTCTGCCAGGCATGGCATAGAATGGTTAAAAGGAGAACGTGTTGTTTCTCTTGTCCTAGCTTCAGTCCTTGAAACAGCTGAAGTCCCTTGGGCTTCCACATGGTGTCCCCCACCGCTAGGGTTGGTCAAAGTAGTATTCACCATCATAGCCACCTATCAGCACCTTTCCACAGCACCAAACAAAAGCTGATCTCCATGAAGAAGCTCCTTAAGGAACTTCTGATATCAAAGCTTCATTTCCAAGGTGTCACCCCAGAGAGGGAAACTGAGGCAAAGAGAGAGAGTAGCTCTCCAACATGCAAAATTTGAGCCAAGGTCCAGGAAATCTGCTTTCTATTAACACGTGGTCAGTAGAAAACTAGGGGCTGTTACACCAGAAAATAAACCTGACTCCCTCCCCCGCCCAGTACCAGCCAGACCTCTAAGAAATCAGGCAGCAGACTGGCCAGAACATTTCATTTCCTCTGCCTCTCTCTTTGCTGGCTTAGTTGCCAGAGAACTAGCTTTGTTTGTAAGAAACTGTGTGACTGAGGGCCGTGGTAATTTCTTCCAGACCAGGAGGATGAGGAACAAGAAATAAAGGCGGGAGCAGAGGCTGTCAGGGCTCCGCCTGTACCCTCGATGCATACTGTGCGTTCACCTACATGACCTCGCCTCCCGGCACCTCCCCGTCCCCCGAGAGCCTTCTCTGACTATCCAAGCGATGCAAGCGGGGCAGGCGAATGCCAGGGAACTGATGCCCCTCCCCCAGGGGGCCTCCCCAGTGACTGTTAGATAAGTATACACACTTATCTCCCCTACCACCCCCGAACCCCCGGAGGGGCAGCTCAGAGAAATGTGTCCTGCTGACCCCTCAGTGGGACTGAGCTGCACTTTCCTCCAGAGGAACTGGCTTGCGAGTGCCCAGTTCACTGGCTACTTTTATCGGTTTGTCCTGGGACAGCTTCCTAAATAAGTTGCTTATACGAGAATGTGCTTCTGGAAGACACCTCCCTAAGACAGGGGTCTCCTTAACTCAAGCAGTTAAGGGAAGATAGAGAAAACTGGAAGTGGGATGACACAGACTGGATCCGAGAGAAGTCAAGTGAGTGGGGAAACCACAGACAGCCTAGGAGCCCTCAACAGCCTCCCAGAAGCCCAAACGTCGATTCTGGTAACGTCACGCTATTAGGAGTCAGGGCGGCTCTGTTTGCCCTTCAGAAGCTTAGTTGTTCTTTTCCTGCTGTCCATTCATGACACAAGTCGGTGATTTCCTAAATTCCAGGTGAAAAGCACCGATCCCACCGAACGCCCCCTCGTGGCTAAAATAACAACCACGAACGGTCATTGACTTCAGTCAGCTGACACGTAATCCATGGAAAACAGATTTCTGCAGTTCTGTGGTTCAGAAAGTCATTACCTCGAGCATGCCGTAGGGCTCAGAGCAAAGTCCCCACCAGAAACCGCATGTCCCACATCGTCACTCTTCATGGGTACCCTGGACCGTGAAGAGAGAAGATGACAAATATCCATCCCCGTGAAGGAGTCAGCTCTGTTGCCAATGACAGGTCAGCATCAAAATCCTTTCACGGGAGCCCAAGTGAATTCAAACACTTCTCCCCACATCCCTGCTCCCTCTCCTTGTCAGACACCCACTCAGCTCCTGCAAAGCAGAGCTGTTTCAAGTGGAGGCCTTTCAGGAGGAGGAACAATCCTCGGATCCTCTCCTAATTCCTTGGCCGCTTCTTGGGCCTCCTGATGCTGACCAAATCTAGATCAGGTGTGTTTGCTTTGGACCCCACAAGGCCAGGCCCGCGTGGCCAGGATAAGAGCTGCCTGCAAAATATTAGCTTTTTGATATTTTTTAAGAAGAGTGAAAAAGAGCAAATTTAACCAGATTTCGTTTCTTCAGCAGTTTGTGAGTTCAGATTGGCATCAGTTAGGAACATAATCGGCTGGGCCATGTTTGAGAGAAGGCCATCCTTTCCCAGTGGGTACGGTTCCTCACCTCTGTCTGCCCCTGTAAGCCACCATTCCGACCCCTGGCTTGGGGCTGGCAGGGGAAGTTGGGGGAGGGGGGAGCAGCATTAGAGGAAACTTCCCCAGAGTCTCACATATCCCCGGCTAACTAGCCTGTGACAGCCAAACAGCCTACGCCTCTTTTTTATTTCCAAATCATTGTGGCTGGAGTCCCTGCTGGCTTCACTGCTGGAAATTTAGCTAGTCATCTCAAAACAAGTCCCCACACTGCTCCTGTGAGGGTCCCCAGGCGCTGCCTCCTAAAGGCTCTGGAGCGTAGGTCCGGGGCTCCTCCCCTGGCTTCGTCTTCCTGCAGGGGCTGCCATCTGCTGAGCCCACCACCCTCCAGGTGGGCATCGCCGGTGGCCACCGCTCCTGCCTCAGGGACCCTGCTCCTCTGGCTACCCTACAACATCAGGCCGGGCAGACTTCTACAGGAATTCACCGTACGCTTGAGGCTAATGGAAATGCTCCCCGGGGAGCGACTTTTCTAAATCCTAGTCTGGCAGTGAGACCCTGGAGAGTCCTGACCCAGTGGCTCTGGAGCCTTGTTTACCAAGGCCGCCATATCCCAAGTCGGCTGTTCTGGGGAGCAACCTGTTTTAAACTCCAGGCCCAACCAAGTCTTCCCATATTTACTCTCTCCAGGCCACTGGATCATAGCCATGACAAATAAGTCATAGCAGTTTGTTCTCCCAAACTGAGCTGTTGTCTTTTTTTTTTTACGGTTATTGAAGTCTAGTTGATTTACAATGTTGTATTAATCTCTGCTGTACAGCAAAGAGATCCCATTATACATATATGTATGCTTTTTCGTATTCTTTTCCATTATGGTTTATCACAGGCTATTGAACATAGTTCCCTGTGCTACAGAGTAGGACCTTGTCATCTATCTATATTTAGTAGTTTGCGTCTGCTAATCCTGAACTTCCAATACTTCACTTCCCCTTCCCCGTGGCAATCACAAGTCGGTACTCTATGTCTTTGAATATTTTTCTGTTTTGTAGATCTGGTCACTTGTGTCCTGTTAGGTTGCTGCTAAGGTAATTGCAGTTTTGCATTGTTGAACTTTGCCATTTGATATTGGGATACATTGTTAAATAAATGTGATTACGTCATATATTATTTTAATGTTCATTTCTCTATTTTTTGCTAATGACTTATTACTTGCTATTTATTTTATATTTATTTTAGGCTATAGAAATGTTAGGCAAAAAGCAAATTTCTGTGATTTTTTTTTATATTTGTGTTCAAAATGGGTCATAAAGCAGAAGAGACAACTTATAACATCAACAGCCCATTTGGCCCAAGAACTGCTGACAAATGTACAGTGCAATGGTGTTTCAAGAGGTTTTGCAAAGGAGACGAGAGCCTTGAAGATGAAAGGCACAGTGGCTCGCCATTGGAAGTTGACAACGACCAACTGAGAGAATCATTGAAGTTGATCCTCTTGCAAGTACATGAGAAGTTGCCTAAGCACTTAGTGTTGGTCATTCTATGGTCATTCAGCATTCGAAGCAAACTGTAAAGGTGAAGAAACTTGATAAGTGGGTGCCTTATGAGCCGACCACAAATCAGAAAGATTCTCATTGTGAGTGTCATCTTCTCTTATTCTAAGCAACAACCATGAGCCATTTCAGATTGTGATGCATGACGAAAAGTGGATTCTATACAACTGACAATGACCAACTCAGTGGCTGGACCGAGAAGAAGCTCCGAAGCACCTCCCAAAACCACCTCGCACCCCAAAATGTCATGGTTCCCATTTGGTGGTCTACTGCTGGTCTGATCCACGACAGTTTTCTGAATCCCGGTGAAGCCATTACATCAGAGAAGGGTGCTCAGCAAATTGATGAGATGCACTGAACTGCAACACCTGCAGCCAGTATTGGTCAACGGAATGGGCCCAGTTCTCCACAACCGTGCCCGACGGCAAGTCACACGAGCAGTGCTTCAAAGTTGAAAGAGTCGGGTTACCAAGCTTGGCCTCATCTGCCGTATTCACTTGACCTCTCACCAACTATCACTTCTTCAAGCATCTGGACCACTTTTCACAGGGAAAAGACTTCCACAACGAGCAGGAGGCAGAAAACGCTTTCCAAGAGTTCACTGAATCCTGAAGCATGGATTTTTATACTAAACAAACAAGCTTATTTCTCATTGGCAAAAATGTGTTGATTGTAATGGTTCCTGTTTTGATTAATAAAGATGTGTTTGAGCCTAGTTACAAGGATATAAAATTCACAGTCTGAAACCACTATTACTCTTGTACTAACCTAAATATTTTAGATTCCACATGAGTGATAACATATGGTATTTGTCTTTCTCTTTCTGACTTGCTTCACTTACTATGATAATTTCTAGATCCATCCATGTTGCTGCAAATGGTATTATTTCATTCTTTTTAATGGTTGGGTAATACTCCATTGTGTGTGTGTGTGTGTGTGTACATCACATCATCTTTATCCATTCATCTGTCAATGGACATTTAGATTGCTTTCATGTCTATTATAAATTCACATGCTTCTGTGAACATAAGGATGCATGTATCTTTTCAAATTATAGTTTGTCTGGGTATATGTCTAGGACTGGAATTGCTAAATCATATGACAACTCTATTTTTAGTTTTTTGAGGAACTTACTATTTTCCATAGTGGGTGCATCAATTTATATTCCCACCAATAGTGTAGGCGGGTTACTTTGTCTCCACACTATCTCCAGCATTTACTCTTTGTGGATTTTTGACGATAGCCATTCTGATTGGTGTGTTGTGATACCTCACTGCAGTTTTGATTTACATTTCTCTAATAATTAGCAATGATGAGCATCTTTTTATGTGCCTGTTGGCCGTCTGTATGTCTTATTTGCTGGTTGTTGTTCAGTCACTAAGTCATGTCCAATTCTTTGTGACCCCATGGACTGTAGCATGACAGGCTTCCCTGTCCTTCACTATCTCCCAGAGATTTGCTCGAATTCATGCCCATTGTGTCAGTGATTCTATCTAACCATCTCATCCTCTGCTGCCCTCTTCTTTTGCCTTCAATCTTTCCCAGCATCAGGGTCTTTTCACATCAGGGGGCCAAAGTATTCGAGCTTCAGCTTCAGCATTAGACCTTCCAATGAATATTCAGGGTTGATTTCCTTTAGGATTTACTGGTTTGATCTCCTTGCTGTCCAAGGGACTCTCAAGAGTCTTCCCCAGCATCACAATTTGAAAGCGTCAATTCTTTGATGTTCAATCTCCTTTATGGTCCAGCTCTCATATCCATTAATGACTAGTGGAAAACCACAGTTTTGACTATGCGGACCTTTTTCAGCAAAGCTATGTCTCTGCTTTTTAACATGCTGTCTAGGTTTGTCATAGCTTTTTTTCCAAGGGGCAAGTGCCTTTTAATTTCATGGCTGCAGTCACTGTCTGCAGTGACTTTGGAGCCCAAGAAAAGAAAATCTGTCACTGCTTCCGCTTTTTCCCCTTCTATTTGCCATGAAGTGATGGGACTGGATGCCATGATCTTAGTTTCTGAATGTTAAGTTTTAAGCCAGTTTTTTCACTCTCTTCTTTCACTCTCATCAAGAGGCTCTTTAGTTCCTCTTCACTTTCTGCCATTAGAGTGGTACTATCTGCATATCTGAGGTCTTTTTTGGAGAAATATCTATTTTGGTCTTCTGCCCATTTTTCAATTGGTTTGGTTTTTTATTGTTGTTGTTATTGAGCTGTATGAGCTATTTGTATATTTTGGAAATTAAGTCCTTATGAGTCGCATTTTTTGAAAGTATGGTGGAAAGCCTGCATTCACCTACAGGATGAGGACAAGATTATAGCCTGCATGTCCATCCTATGAGGGCTTCCCTGGTGGCTCAGCAGTAAAGAATCTGCCTGCAATGCAGGAACCACAGGAGATTCAGGTTCGATTCCCTGGATGGGGAAGATCCCCTGCAGGAAGGCATGGCAACTCACTCCAGTATTCTTGCCTGGAGAATCCCATGGACAGAAGAGCCTGGTGGGCTATTGTCCATAGGATCTCAAAGAGTCAAATTTGACTGAGGCTACTGAGCACGCATGCACGTCCATCCTATGATGCTCTGTCTTCTCCCAAAGTGCTAGAGCAAGTGCTTAGACAAGTGCTTAGACAAGTACACACACCCACATTGCCTGTATTAGTCAAGGTTCTCCAGGAAACAGAACCAGTAGGATATGTGTGTGTAGATAGGTAGATAAAGGACTGCTCAGTCGCTCAGTCGAGTCTGACTCTTTTTGACCCCAGGGACTCTAGCCCACCAGGCTCCTCTGTCCACGGGCTTCTCCTGGCAAGAGTACTGGAGTGGGTTGCCATGGCCTCCTCCAGGGAATCTTCCCGACCCAGGAATCAAATCTGTGTCTTCTGCACTGCAGATGGACTCTTTACCACTGAGCCACCAGGGAAGCCCAAGAGGAAAGTAGTTGTTACTGAATTGAGGATTCTCAACAGTTGCTGAGCCCTGAGATGCATGTTGTTGTGTGTTCTCATTTATTGAGTTCAGCTGTTCATCCATCCCAGCTACTAGGGACCTGTATATCCTGCGGTAGGAAAAGTCAGAATTAAGGCTGAGACTTTTTGTGAAAAACAGGACTCAGTTTGTGAGTAAGCCCATGAAAGGTCCTGCAAATATTTTTATATTCATCAAAACAAAACACTAAAGCCAGGACACTAAAGAATCCGTTTCCATCACAACATCTGATTCATCTTCTGCCTGTCATGATGGGTTCTGCCTGTTCACCTTCCACTTACCATTCCTCCTACACTGCAAAGAGTCAGGATCTCTCTCCCTTGAAGTTTCAGCATGCAGCTTGTAAATTATTTCTGTGTTTGTGTATGATGGCAGTCCCTTCTGTGTGTCCGTTTTCCTTCTCTCTCAGTGCTCACTGCCTTTCTGATGTTGGCACTTGGAGCTGTTGACTGCTCTGAGATGCAGCACCAAACCCCGGGGCAGTCAGCCCTACCTACACATGTTCCAACCGCCACCCTGCCCCTCATCTCCTGAAGAACGAAGAAGTGTAATTCTCAGGCTGTGGGACTGCCCTGCTGGCTCCCTTTCTCTCTCTCCCAGAACTTCACCGCAAATGCCTCCCTCCCGGTTCTGTGATCTGCTCTGCCTCCTTTATCTAGTCCTAACTTCCTGGATTCCACTTATCCCCCAAATGACCAGTGGGACTGAAATCTGTACAGAAATGGAGCCATGTACTCGAGAATGTCATGAGGTTCAAGTTTGGGTAGGGGAACGGTGTTCTCCCTGAACAGCATCCTCTACAACATGGCTGGCAAGCTCTGCCACTCTCCCCGCCTTCCCTCCCCTCACTGGGGATACTTAGCCACCACAGAAACCTCGGGAGAACGAGCTCTAGTGCTATTTTCTGGAAAATACAGCAAAATAAAAGAATGAGGGTAGGAATTTTTTCAGGCTCTGAAAGCAAGGCCATAACCAGCACCATTTCAAGCAAGCATATTAAAAAGTCGCTTACCTCCGCTTATGGAGATCAATCATATTTGCCAATGCCGAGGAACACAAAAGCCCCCGCTACGATAGAAAGTGATGGTGAGTTTGAGGCTGAATAACAGAGGTTTAGTCCATGGGGTCCTACATTTGTAAAAATTTGAAGATGAACTCAGTGGCGGCGGAAGCCCTTACCTGGGACTGTTGCAAGGACATTGCATCCACTGAGCTCAGGAAATGCGTTAATTTAGACTTTAGATGACTTTCAAGAAAGGATATAGGAGGAAAAGCAGATGTCATATGTGAACATAATCAAGGCTTAAAAACAATTACAGTGGATTTGCTTTCCCCTGTCTTCTTTGTTGTTATTAGTTGGTTTTTTGTTTCTTTGAAGTCTTTACTGAATTTGTTGCTGCTGTTTTATGCTTTGATTTTCTTGGTCACGAGGCATGTGGGATCTTAGGTGTCCAACCCAGGATTGAACCCACAAACCCTGCATTGGAAGGTAAAGACCTAGCCACTGGACACCAGAGAAGATCCAATATTACTTGTAATTCACCCCCCATATAATTACTCTCGCTATTACCAGCACTATCACTACCCCATTTTATGCCCCTTCAATGTGCCAGGCACTGTGCTGGGTAGCTGATGTATTTGTTATTCAGTCACTCAGTCATGTCTGACTCTGTGCAACCCCATGGACTACAGCACACCAGGCTTCCCTGTCCTTCACCATCTCCCAGAGCTTGCTCAAACTCATATCCATTGAGTCAGTGATACCATCCGACCGTCTCATCCTCTGTCATCCCCTTCTCCTACATTCAGTCTTTCGCAGCATCAGGGTCTTTTCCAAGGAGTCAGCTCTTCCCATCAGGTGACCAAAGTATTGAAGCTTCATTTTCAGCATCAGTCCTTCCAATGAATATCCAGGGTTGATGTCCTTTAGGACTGACTGATTTGATCTCCTTGTATATCTTGTCCAGTTCTTTCAGCAGCCTCACGCAGTGGTGTTATCACCTGATTTTAGTGAAGAAATTGAAGCTGAAAGGGATGAAGTGGCCCAAGTTGATTCACTGGAAGTTACTGGCAGTCCCAGCCCACCTGCTCCCAAAACCCCTGTTCTTTCCATTCTTCCGGGCCCAGGGTCCTGCTGCAATTAGGCCAGTTTCCATTGCCCCCCTGCCGAGTGAGCCCTCACCACTACTGGGTGGTCTCAGAAGGCCAGCCACACTCTTTGGGCTTCTCACTTCCACCACGACTTCCCAGTCTTCCCACTGGCTCCCTCTCTTAGGCTCAGCCCCTCGCAGCTACCCTGGGTGATTCTCCTGAACTGTTCTCACAGATCCCAGCCCCCAGCAGGCGACTGCAGAGGCAGAGCCCAGGGGCCCTCATTACACAAGAAAGAAGCAATGGGTATAATAGCACATTAGAACATGACTTTTGAACCTGGAAGCTGAAACCACTTCCGTTTGATTTTACCTGTTATTTACAAACCCATTGACACATTTCCCCTAATCTCCAGCCTCTTCGGAAGGAGAACAATTCCCGCATCAAGAAGCATTCTTTGTAAGGCAGTTATTTCACACACCAGCTGGCAGTTTGACCGGCAGTGAGCCTTCACTGGGGCATATTTCTTTCCATTGACTTTGTTTAAACACTAGCTGATTTAAAGTCAAGTGAATAGAACCAAGCTTTTTCTTGGAGTGCAATAGTTTATTATCTGTACGAAAGAGCAATGTGAAACTATCTTCATGTTAATCTACCTAAAAGCTATATACATTGCCAAATCAAACATCTTATTTTATATCCCTTAGGTGAACCCTGCCCTCTACCTCCCCAGTCAATGAGGAATCCATACAAACTAGCCTCCCATGTGAGTGGGGGATGTAGGAAACAGGTGTAATAGCCCTGCCCACCCCCAGCCTGGAGCAGGGGAGTCTTGAATGCGCTCAGGCACCTCTGAGAGCATCCTGTGCTATGTTTGGGCTGCAGGGACAGAAGTCAGAAGCCGTGATGCAGGGGCCCTCCCCTCACCCCAAATAGCATCCCTAGAAAACAGAGCCACATCTTCAAATGGAAAGAAAGATTATGATCTACGTCTTCTCCTCCAGGGCAGGTCTTAGAAGCTGGTTATATTCCTCCTTTGCTGAAATAAGGACTTCCAGGCATCTAAAGTAACATCTTTTGAATGGATGCCAACACAATCATGAGGCCCCAGCTCCCTGAAAAGTTTAGTATTTAACAATTCATGCTGGTTACTCAGTGGAAAATTTTCCTTGTGCTTACCTAACCTGCACATTTGTTTGAGCTTTTCAACAAATGCACTCATTTACTTAATTCTCTGAATATGTTCATGGAATATTATCACATGCTGGAATAGTGATATCAATAAGCTTCTCAGCTTAATTAAGCATATACAATAGCCAAATGCCTAAGCTTCAGACAGAATGTGCTAATCTCATATAAACATTATGATTCCTTGGGCAGCCAGGATGAATATCCCATAGGAAAGGAATCTGGTCTCTCAGACATAGTATAATTTGATCATTTTTTAAATAAATGAGAGTGTCTCGCCAAATAGATCACCAGGTACTATCCTAGTGATAAGAAAGGAGCCCAGGTCTGGTATTTTCATCCCAAGCTGAAATGTTTATCAATTATGGGTCACATCCTCCTCTACAAGAGTGGGCCAGGGTGATGGGGTGCCCTGGAGAGAAGAAGACCCATAAGGAGAATCAAAGCAAATTACAATTTTTTTTCTTAAAATCACTGATAGTTTTTAGAATGAATTACATTTTTTTTCTCTTTGTGACTTAATAATGTTACCAAATATGATCTTAAATGGAAGAAGCATCTTGAAATTCCGGAGGACTGAAATATCATTTTGGAATGAAAAGGCTTAAAATCACATGCCAAGCATTAAACCATTTCTGGTCGCCTACCCTGTGCTCATCCCTGGAACTTTGTGTCTAGGGAACCCAGGGAAGGACCCAACTTCTGCTCCGGGGGAGGGCTGCAGACTTCTTGGACACCTTCCTCCAGCCCAGGCCAGCAGAAAAGCTCTCAGGCCATGCTCCTGCTCTGGGTTACCCCGACTCTCCATCCTCCATCTTCCCCCCTTCTCAGTCAGGTTCCTGAGCAATAACAGAGCCCTGACTAATAAGCCGAAACAGTCCCCACAGCCCCCAACCTATCACTGCGGCTTAAGTTGTGAATATTTTCAGTCCTCACATGTGGCAGGTCCCCAGAACAGTTTTCAGCAATCTACAAGAGCATCGCATCTGAGGCATACTGCAGTGGGTCTTTAAATTTTAATTTCTTTTTATAACACACCCAGATACACTTTTACATAAACCATAAGGCATACTCACTTATTGATGTGTGATTTTGTTTTCATCTTGCTTGGCACTCACTTTCTCACCCAGTTCATCCTCCACCCATTTCCACCCCCAGGTAACCCATCAAAACAACTTTGTAGATTCCCATGCAGATCACCTCCACACTGATAAATGCATGTATATAGGTGCATGCCCAGTTGCTCACACACACACAGACACACATACACATGCACGATTATACACATATACATACATGTATGGGAGGGTCTTATCATTGTTTGACCAAACAGGATTATTTATGCCTTTTTTCCCCTACTGTCTTCTTTGCTTCTTTTCTTTCTCCTTTCCTGCTGTGTTGAATTGTTAAAATTGCAGCCTTCCCTCTCTGCAGCCTTCCGTCTCTACAATGTTCTCCCATGCCTTTTTTCTGATTCTCTATTATTTGGCTGCTCTGGCACATATTTTTATTCTTCTAGAGTTAGAAATTACTGAAACAAACTTCAGTTACAAATCCAGCCTCCTCCACCCACAACCAGGGCTGTAGCATGTTTCAACTCCCCTTTGGAAATCCTCTCACCTTAGCTCCAACTTTCTTGCTGCTTAAAATTTTAGTTTTTACACACACAACACAATATTTAGTAGCTACTGAATATTTTTACTTAAATACTCTACTTTTTAGGTACATCTTTGTTTCTTTTATTTTCCATATTTGTCTATTTTTCTTCTTGCTGATCATCATCATAAGGCTTTACACTTGCCTTGTTGTTGATCAGTTGCTCAGTCATGTCTGACTCTTTGAGACCCCATGGACTGCAGCACATCAGTCCTTTCTGTCCTTCACCATCTCCCAGAGCTTGCTCAAACTCAAGTCCATCAAGTCGATGATGCCATCCAACTATCTCATCCTCTGTCATCATACACAACAAGAGGCCCTGATGGAAGCACAGGGAGTGTGCTGGGCTCTGGAGCTGCACGGGTTCCTGATGTCATTCCCATCCACCCCCGCCCCACTCCCACCCCAGGACCTGGCTCTGGCCCCGATTCAGCTTGCTGGGCTCTCAGATCTCATTGCTGTGTCTCAGTTCAGTTCAGTTCAGCTGAGTCACTCAGCTGTGTCTGATATTTTGCGACCCCATGGACTGCAGCACACCAGGCTTCCCTGTCCATCATCAACTCTTGGAGTTTACTCAAACTCATGTCCATTGAGTTGGTGATGCCATCCAAATATCTCATCTTCCGCCATCCCTCTCTCCTCCTGCCTTCAGTCTTTCCCAGCATCAGAGTCTTTTCCAATGAGTTAGTTCTTTGCATCAGGTGGCCAAAATATTGGAGCTTCAACTTCAGCATCAGTCATTCCATTGAAGATTCAGGACTGATTTCCTTTAGGATTTACTGGTTTTATCTCCTTGCAGTCCAAGGGACTCTCAAGAGTCTTCTCCAACACCACAGTTCAAAAGCATCAATTCTTCAGCACTCAGCTTTCTTCACAGTCCAACTCTCACATCCATACATGACTACTGGAAAAACCAAAGCTTTGACTAGACGGACCTTTGTTGGCAAAGTAATGTCTCTGCTTTTCAATATGCTGTCTAGTTTGGTTATAGCTTTTCTTCCAAGGAGCAAGTGTCTTAATTTTATGACTGCAGTCACCATCTGCAGTGATTTTGGAATCCAAGGAAATAAAGTCTGCCACTGTTTCCATTGTTTCCCCATCTATATGCCATGAACTACACTTGCATAATTCTTTTTATACACCAGACAATCTTCCAAGCAGTTAACATACATGACTAGTTGAGTCCTCTCAACAGATACTGTCATTATCTCTATTTTGCAGATGAGAAAACTGAGGCACACTGACATACCTACTTACCCGAAGTTGCCCAGCAAATGACCTGGCTGGTCTGCAGATGAGGGAGCTTGGCTCCAGAGTCCATGCTCTCGTGTTTGGCTGCCTCTCAGTGAGTCCTGCTGAAGAGGGGGTTCTGTGCATAATGAAAGTTTAGTCCTCTTGCAGTGGAAATTACTTTCTTGTGTCCTCACCTATGAATGATAGTTGGACTGTGTATAAAATTCAGGTTGACAATTATTTCCCTCCGTTGTCTCCTGGGCCTGTGGCTGTCACCGAGGTGGGGGCTGTTGTCTGAGTAGTTCTTTGCAGGTTCCCTGGAGCCTGGTAATAGTGAGTCTTTTCCCCTGAAGTCCTGCAGTTGCGCTATGATATATGCAGGGGTAGATTTATTTTTATTTATCCTGCTCAATGCTCAGAGTGCACTGTCAATGCAAGGGCTTATGTTTTCGTTCAATTCTGGAAAAATCTCAACTGCTATCTTTTCAAATATTGCTTCTTCACTATTGCCTCACTCCCTTCTCCTAGGACTCTTATCAGACTGATGATGAAGCCTCTCAGTTGCTTCTCTGTGACTCTTAACTGCTCTTGCCAGCTTTACTGCTTGCTTTCTGTGCTATGTTTGGGATGGATTTTTCTATGCTATCTTCCATTTCACTAATTCACCCTTAAAATATGTCCAGTCTGGGGTTTAGTCCCTTATCCCTTCTATTATTTTTGTGTGTTTGTTTCAATGATTCTAGTTTCCTTTTCAAAGTTTCTTTCCTATCCACTTGCTCTTATTTCATTTATATTAGTTCCTGTTTGCTGCATGATTTCTTATTCCTTTTAAAGAAAACTTACACCTGCATTCACCTCTTTGAGTATTCTCAACACGCTTATTTTGAAGTCTGTCTTGGGAGTGTAGACTGGAACAGTTGTGATGAAGAATAGTGTTAATTCAAAACACCAATCTGCTGAAACCAGCAAAGGAGATTTCTCACAGACTTACAAAACTCCATGATGAAGGGCCATCGCAGTGCTATTTCTGTTCACGGAAATGGGGGCAGTCTAGGGAAGTAAAATTTGGGAGTCAGGAGTACTTACTATGAAATGTATGTAGCAGTTACAAACTGAGAATTAGATGCACATATAGCAAAAGAGGTAGATGTCAAAAACACAGTACTGATAAATAAGCAGGAAACAGAACGAGATCTGTAGCACAGTGTTATTTCTATAAGTTAAAAATTGCACAGAAAGCTTATAATGCCAATTGTAATATTACACACAGTACAAAGATGCACATCAAACTAATTAGTATGTGTGCCTGCTGGAGGAAGAGGAGAATAGGAATGGAGGTGGGGTGCAAGGCATGGGGGTAAAAATGCGCACGCACACACACAAATACATACACACACACACACACACAGACATACACATGCACACACACATGCACGCACACACACATAAACACACACAAAGGAGGCTTTCTCCAGACTGATGAGGATGGCATACAGTAAATGGAAGAGTAAGACTAATTCAACCTTCTGTGCTTCTATATCAATAAATGTCTTCTTCTGCCTGTCCAGAAAACTACTTTTTCATCTTTCACAAATTCATGTCCCAACTATTGATTTTGCTATCTTTTCTTAGCATTAGATTTATTCATATGCTTGGCATTCGGGTGGACAGGTTCATTTTTAATGAAAACCACTTTCTTTCTTTCTTTCTCCCTGTCTCCTGTGCTCACCCCTCTCTGTCTGACAGCCCCTCCAGGCCCCCAGTCCAGAACCAGCTCTAAGAAGGACAATCTGAAGCCGCTGCTCCCAGTAGTACTGAGATGGGGCTGTGGCCAACCCAGTCAGAAAGTCAGTGGGCACCTCAGCTCAGTGAACAGAGACTGAGTTTGCCCTTTCTTCCATTTTGGGCCTGTGTGAGGCATGAACCCAGCACTGGGCAGCTCAGGAAGAACTAGTTTCCCTTGGTCCCCTTTCATTCATAGGCTGGGTGGCAAGGAGTCTCCCCTCGACCTGCAGCTTCAAACTGTGTCTTGCACAGCATACTCTTGGTCTTCTTCCTGCTTCTGGGCCAGGGTCCTGAGGCTGAAGGCTTAAGCTCTGCTTTCTACTGTGCATTTCTGTCCCACTTCTGGTCTTCAGAAATATGTCTTGTCACCTAACCCAGCAAAGCCTTCTTGATAGTCTTTTTTAATCTTACCCACCATTGCTGAGGTGGGAAGAGGTGATTCTTGACTCAATAGGTTGTCAGATTTCACAAACATGTTTAGATAAAGCCTGATGAAATATTTATTAGCAAGGAGGAGATGAAGGTGCCTGATTTTAAGGCTTCAAATGATTTATATACTCATTTATTGGAAATTCATCTAAGACTGTACACTTGCTTTATAGCTAGGCCCATTCTTTTTACTAACAGCCTTACAAACCACTCAGGGAATACAACCTATGGTAATCACAGTCCTCTGTTTAGAACACAGAGAAACCAGCTTCCATGCCACAGTCAAAAGCAATGCTCCAAATTCAGAACCACTAACTAGACCTTCCCTTTCAAAGAGGCCCCTTGCAGTGAACATTCTGTGTTCTCCATGCACCCCAATCCTGCTACTGAACTGTATTTTCATCTGATTCCCCTGGGCTACAATACAATAGTAGTGTAGTCAAATAGAATAAGAGATTTCTACCTGGGTCCAAAGCCCTTCAGAATTACCTAGGACTCTAGTATTAGCCATCCTCCCCTGTTCAACCCCTCCCTCATCCAATGTACATCTGGCCTTCTCCACTCTCTTACCCCAACAACTCTCTTTGGCTGGAATGGCTTTCCCAACCCCCCCTTAACCCCTTTGCTCTTTTTAGAACCCACTCAAATATCACCTTTAGCAATGATGCCTTTCCCAACACCACTAGCCCACCTTTTCCTCCTCTCAACTTCCTTCTACCATTGACCGATGGTGGGCCCTTCAGAGTCTGTCACCTTATAAATATAGTTTCCTTCCAATGTCTGAAAGTGCCTTGATGCCTAAAGCTAGTGTCTTGTGTCCCAGATGCTGGTTTGTTGTCTTCTGATCCATCCAAGGGTCTTGAGACACAAAAAAGCAGATATTATTACAGTTATATTATTATTCCCTATTTTTCAAATGATAAAATTGAGGCTTAGAGATGTTAAGCTGCCATACTAGAAAGTAACAGAATAGGAATTTGAACTTGAATCAAAATCACTGCAGACATAAATTTAAAAGATGCTTGCTTCTTGGAATAAAAGCTATGAGAAACCTAGACAGCATATTAAAAAGTAAAGACATCACTTTGCCAACAAAGGTCCATATAGTCACAGCTATGATTTTTCCAGTAATCATCCAGTATGGATGTGAGAGTTGGACCATTAAAAAAAAAAAAAACTGAGCACCAAAGAATTGATGCTTTTGAACTGTGGTGTTGGAGAAGACTCAAGAGTCCTTTGCACGTCAAGGAGATCCAACCAGTCAGTCCTAAAGGAAATCAACCCTGAATATTCATTGAAAGGACTGATGTTGAAGCTCCAATAGTTTGGTCACCTGATGTGAAGAGCTAACTCATTGGAAAAGACCCTGATGCTGGGAAAGATTGAAGGCAGGAGGAGAAGGGGACAACAGAGGATGAGATGGTTCGATGGTGTCACCAACTCGATGGACATGAGTTTGAGCGAACTCTGGGCGACGGTGAAGGACAGGGGAGCCTGGTGGGCTGTAATCCATAGGGTTGCAAAGAACCAGACCCGACTTAGTCGTAGCGTAGTGTTAGTTGCTCAGTCGTGTCCGACTCTTTGCAACCCTGTGGACTGTAGCCCGCCAGGCTCCTCTGTCCATAGGATTCTCCAGGCAAAGATATTGGAGTGGATTGACATTCCCTTCTCCAGAAGATCTTCCCGACTCAGCGATCAAACCCAGGTCTCCTGCATTGCAGGCAGATTCTTTACCGTCTGAGCTACAGGGAAGTCCTTAGCAACTGAACAGTAACAACTCTTCACCTACGCATTTGCAATCACTTTGTAGTATAATCAAAATGGCAAAGAGGTTTGCTTCATCTCAAGTCCAGCTTCAACCGACTGGTTATCACTGCCCAAAGTGCTGGGTTGAAGGGCCAAAGTCAGGCTCAGCAGGAAGGCAAACCATCCGTGACAGAGGAGCAAGGTCTGCTGTGGGTTCAGCTTTTTCAAGGAAGAGCACGTGGGCCACCCGTTTGCCATCCACCACATCACACTAACTTTTCTGAGTTGGAATGGAGTCTTCTATTAGTCTAGTCTGCATGTTCCATAACACTTAGAACATAGTGCTTAACACAGACTGAAGAAGCAATAAACAGGTATTGCTTGGCTGTAACATCAACATCCTCAAGAAGGCACTGCATGGAGGAAGCTGCACAAACAGCTTCCAACAACTATACTGGGAGAACGTAAGTGAAGGGCTCTGGTCTGAACCAGCTAAGCAGCTTTCACTCGGTACATGATTTCAAACTAATATGCATGCAAAATAGAGTATGAAGCTTCAGGATAATCGTTTCACCCAGAAAACTGGGTATAAAAAAAAAAAAAAACTGAGCACCAAAGAATTGATGCTTTTGAACTGTGGTGTTGGAGAAGACTCAAGAGTCCTTTGCACGTCAAGGAGATCCAACCAGTCAGTCCTAAAGGAAATCAACCCTGAATATTCATTGAAAGGACTGATGTTGAAGCTCCAATAGTTTGGTCACCTGATGTGAAGAGCTAACTCATTGGAAAAGACCCTGATGCTGGGAAAGATTGAAGGCAGGAAGAGAAGGGGACAACAGAGGATGAGATGGTTCGATGGTGTCACCAACTCGATGGACATGAGTTTGAGCGAACTCTGGGCGACGGTGAAGGACAGGGGAGCCTGGTGGGCTGTAATCCATAGGGTTGCAAAGAACCAGACCCGACTTAGTCGTAGCGTAGTGTTAGTTGCTCAGTCGTGTCCGACTCTTTGCAACCCTGTGGACTGTAGCCCGCCAGGCTCCTCTGTCCATAGGATTCTCCAGGCAAAGATATTGGAGTGGATTGACATTCCCTTCTCCAGAAGATCTTCCCGACTCAGCGATCAAACCCAGGTCTCCTGCATTGCAGGCAGATTCTTTACCGTCTGAGCTACAGGGAAGTCCTTAGCAACTGAACAGTAACAACTCTTCACCTACGCATTTGCAATCACTTTGTAGTATAATCAAAATGGCAAAGAGGTTTGCTTCATCTCAAGTCCAGCTTCAACCGACTGGTTATCACTGCCCAAAGTGCTGGGTTGAAGGGCCAAAGTCAGGCTCAGCAGGAAGGCAAACCATCCGTGACAGAGGAGCAAGGTCTGCTGTGGGTTCAGCTTTTTCAAGGAAGAGCACGTGGGCCACCCGTTTGCCATCCACCACATCACACTAACTTTTCTGAGTTGGAATGGAGTCTTCTATTAGTCTAGTCTGCATGTTCCATAACACTTAGAACATAGTGCTTAACACAGACTGAAGAAGCAATAAACAGGTATTGCTTGGCTGTAACATCAACATCCTCAAGAAGGCACTGCATGGAGGAAGCTGCACAAACAGCTTCCAACAACTATACTGGGAGAACGTAAGTGAAGGGCTCTGGTCTGAACCAGCTAAGCAGCTTTCACTCGGTACATGATTTCAAACTAATATGCATGCAAAATAGAGTATGAAGCTTCAGGATAATCGTTTCACCCAGAAAACTGGGTAAGTATCAAATTGAAAAATGAATTTTGCTTCTGTGTGATGGCTATACCTCTCATATGAGCTGCCACTTGGTACAGACAAACTGTATGCAGAAAGTGCACCGCCTCCATGTACCCTCCACGTGGTTGTTTCTAAGGTCCTGCATCTCTTCCGGAGCTCTGTGCACTCCTGAACCCCTTGCTGCCACCCCAACTCTGTGAATTAATGAATCTGAAAGGGAGAGGTGTTTCTAGCATGTACTGTTGTAAATTATCAGAGACCAAATTACAATTACCACCATTCTCCTACAAGCAGAGCACTCCTCCCCTCCGCGGCATCTCCTGCCTTGGGTTGGGAGTCCTCTGTTTCCATTTCATCTCTCTTCCATACCTCGGGACGGGGACATGTCCAGGAACCCAGGCCAAAAGCAGCAGATTTGTCACCATGCTAATGACAGCGAGCTGCATGCAGAGTGATTTCTGCAATCCCCCTCAGCTCCGCTTGCCAAGACCTGTGGAGCTGCAAGATCCAGCCGATTACAGAGACTGTTATCATCGCATGAAGAATGGCTCTGTTGGAAAATGCAATTAGGTATCAGCCATGAGGCTATCTTTAGAAGCTTGTTGGCGAAGATCTCAAAAACAAAAATCGCCCTGTGGCAAATTTGTAGATGTTACCCAAATTGGCCAAAACTGAGAATCGCTAAACACATTTTCAACCTACCTCTATCAATATGCGGCGTCCTAACAACCCACCTGGTGTCCCCTAGGAACAGCTCACCATTCAGGGAGTGGGTGTCTATGTTTGCAGAGTTTATAGAACTCTCAGTCCTGGCGGCAAAACCTCCCTCTCTGTTTTCATGAGCACCATCTCCTAGCCTGGCACGGTGAGAATCTTTCACCCTATCATCCCCAAATAGCTTCCCCAGGGCTTGGGAATGGAGAAGAAAATGACAACCCACTCCAGTATTCTTGCCTAGGAAATCCCATGGAGAGAAGAGCCTGGAGGGCTAATGTCCGTGGGGTCGCAAAGAGTCCCACACGACTGAGTAACTCACCTGCCACCAGGCTTGGGAAAATGGCCCTGTGGAGGCACGTAGATGAGGAGGCACCTGGTCAGAAAGATGAGTTGTCAGGCTCATCCAGGACTCATCCCTGGGCCAGGTTCCCACCTCCCCCCTCCCTTCTAACACAGTCTCTACGTTCTCATGACCCCCACTTGGAACTGGGGTGTGATGATTGCTCTGCCCAGTCCTTGGCTCCCTCTCTGTGCCTAGTCCTCTCCGGGGGGTGAGGGGAGGGACACTGGAAGTATGGCAGACTTGCCCTGTGACGTGCCAGGAGAAGGTGGTCTCCAAGATGAAGCTGAGGGACCTGGGAATGTTTAACCTGGAGAGGACATGTCTAAGTGGAGAAACCATAGCATCCTCAGATGTATGAAGGGGTCTCACTGACCATAAGAGAGGATCCTTTTTCTGTGCTGTTCCAGAGAACAGACCAAGTCCAAATGGGAAAATTACAAGGAGTCTTGCATCAACGCCACATCAGTAATTCCTTATGTATGGTTTAACTGGTGGAACAGCCCAGGTACATGCAAGTGAGAGGTGAAATGACTGTTTCATTCTGTAGAAGGGACTCCTCAGTTAGGTGGGGAAATTAAACTGAATGGCCTCTGCCATCCTTCATAGTCTAGGAATGCCCTAGAACTTTCAGGGAATGACCAGGTTTCCTGTGACCACTTCACTGGAAACTCAGTTCAGGCGTAGCCTTTGACACACGTGCTGTGCTCAGTCGCTTCATTAGGGTCTGACTCTTGGCAACACTAGGGACCGTAGCCCACCAAGCTCCTCCGTGGGAGTCTCCAGGGAAGAATACTGCAGTGGGTTGCTGTGCCCTCCTCCAGGAGATCTTTCTGACCCCAGGATCCAACCTACATCTCTGAAGTCTCCTGCATTTGCAGGCAGGCTCTTTACCACTAGCACCTGGGAAGCCATGTGAGACACAGAATGTACTTTATATGAGGAAAGGAGGCGGTGAAGTTCCCAGGCTCTCTTGGAATCCCCCAGTGACCTGATCTCGTATCCCAAACGGGATATGCAGTACAGACAGCACTGACATGTTAACAAGTGCCTGGAGCCCTGGGATGTAAACAAACCCCAGGGCAGCCGCTGCAGCCAGGCCTCAAGCACGGCATCACGGAGCTTCCGAGATGGGGGAAGCCAGGCGGTCATCCCGTCCCCGCTCCTACCCCAGGCAGGAGTTCTCCGTCCAACAGCCCAAGACATAGCCGCCCAGCTTCTGCATGCGCGCCTTCAGGCGGGGACCCACTGCTTTCCAGGAGGTTTAGTCCATTTTGAGACAACTTAATCCACATGGAGACAGTCCTCGTGAGCCATTGCTTCCCCATACTGAGCCCCAAATCTGCCTTCGTTAGCACGGCATCACGGAGCTTCCGAGATGGGGGAAGCCAGGCGGTCATTCCGTCCCCGCTCCTACCCCAGGCAGGAGTTCTCCGTCCAACAGCCCAAGACATAGCCGCCCAGCTTCTGCATGCGCGCCTTCAGGAGGGGACCCACTGCTTTGCCAGGAGGTTTAGTCCATTTTGAGACAACTTAATCCACATGGAGACAGTCCTCGTGAGCCATTGCTTCCCCATACTGAGCCTCAAATCTGCCTTCGTTCAACTTGACTTTTACCCTCGGCAGTAGGACAGAAATAAATCCGTTCCCTCGGCCATATAACAGTGTTTAGATTTTTAAAGACAGCCATTGTCTCCAGAACTCCAAATATTTTTTTTTCCTGTCTAAACATCTCCAGTCACCTTAGCCATTTCTCACATGGTGTGGTTTCAGACCCCTCACCAGCCCAGTTACCATCTTCTAAATATGTTCTCTTTTATGAATGTTCTTTACAAAAAGTAGCTTCTAGAACAGATAACCAACTGTATTCTGACAATTGCAGAGAACAGCGGTGCTCTCACCTCCCTTGTTCCACTCACTGTGAAAAGTGAAAATGTTAGTCACTCAGTCGTATCCGACTCTTTGGGGCCCCGTGGACTGTAGCCCGCCAGAATCCTCTGTCCATGGAATTCTCCAGGCAAGAATACTGGAGAGGGTTGCCATTTCCTCTAGGGGATCTTCCCGACCCAGGGATAAAACAAACCTGGGTCTCCTGCATTATAGATGGATTCTTCCCCGTCTGAGCCAGCAGGGTAGCCACTAGACCTGTATTAATGCAATATGGTATTAGATGTGTTTCCTACCAAATCAGCAACTGTTGTGTTCAAATGAATGTTATCGTCAACTAAAACCACAGTATTTTTTATTTGACGCAGTTTCTTTATAGCTTAAAAGAAAGAAAGGGATTTCAAGGGGGCCCTATAAAGTATTAGAAGATCAAATCCTGCCTCCCCCTGCATTAATAATGGACACACAGAACTATTTAAGAGACTATAGCCCCAGCAAAGATTATGAGGGACAGACTAAGATAACTGAGCCCACGGACACTGGCTGCAAAGGTGGAATGTGTGCTTGTACTGATGTGCCAGGGCCCCAGTCTCTGCAGCCTCTTCTTCCAGACATCCAGGGCATGAAGGGCTCTTCTTGGAAGCTGTACCCACCTTTTAAAAATTTTTATTTGCCTATTTTTCTGTGCCAGGTCTTATTTGCAGCATGTGGGATCTAGTTTCCTGACCAGGGTGCAAAGCCAGGACCCCAGGGAGCACAGAGTCTCCAGGGAAGAGCGGTCCCTGTGCCCATTTTTGCCTTTCTCACCCTGCATAAGGTTTTTAACACACCACCTGCTTCCAAGGCCACCTCTTCCTCCAGCCCACTGAGAACTCATCATGGGTTTCCTTTGTCTTTGACAGGTCGCCTGAAGGAGGAAATCACCCAGCGGCACGTGCAGCAGGTGGCTCTAGGTGGGTAGAGTGGAGCCTGCAGGCGGACGGTGAAGGTAACACAGACTGAGCTGGTCTGGGGAACCCACGCCTAGCTGGACCTCAGGAAGGTCAGGGGCGGGGAGGACTGCCGTCAGGGCAGCCTCCTCTGGACGCCCCTCCTCTCTGGCGCCAGGCTCCCCCTCCAGTGTGCTTGCTTCCAGCAGTCAGCACCTGGCACCCAGCCTCCCAGCTGCTGCCTCATCCTCTGACCTTCTCCACCCCACATTCCAACCTGAACTCACCCACTATATCCCACGTTCTCAGGGTCCTACTCGGAGCTTGACTAGCTAATCCCAGAAGGGACCGTTGCTGGTGAAAACAGCTCCCGGTGGCTGGACTCTCTCTGTGCACTGTTTTGTGGGCCCAAGAGTCCTGAGGCCAGCGCCTTTTCTGGATGAAGGTGACTCAGTGGCTTGCCCAGGGTCCCAGGCTGGCAACTGTCGGTGCTAGGACTTGAACCAGGTCTCTGAGTCCACCCTGGGCGCCCTTGGTCCCCATGCTATTTACTCCCCCCAGCAATGATGGGCCCATAACACAAACACTAAACCAACAGGGTGATATTCTGAGAGGCCCTGGGCACCTTTCAGGCAGTGGGCACCCACTGAAAATGCCCCCTTGTGATACTCAACCCAAGGAAGTCACCCAGGGTGAGCATTCAGCTCCCTGAAAAGCTGGCAGAGCAGGGTTCCTGGGCAGGACCCCCGTGTCCTAAGCTGGCAACTGTCGGTGCTAGAACTTGAACCAGGTCTCTGAGTCCACCCTGGGCGCCCTTGGTCCCCATGCTATTTACTTGCCCACAGCAGTGATGGGCCCATAACGCAAGCACTAAACCAACAGGGTGATATTCTGAGAGGCTCTGGGCACCTTTCAGGCAGTGGGCACCCACTGAAAATGCCCCCTTGTGATACACAACCCAAGGAAGTCACCCAAGGAGAGCATTCAGCTCCCTGAAAAGCTGGCGGAGCAGGGTTCCTGGGCAGGACCCCGTGTCATCACCCAGCTGGGGATCAAGCTTTCTAGAGCTTTGATTAAATAAGCTATTCTTGTATTCCAAACAAGGGGCCTCCCCTTGAGAATGTCTGATCCCTGAAATCACCTATAGCTGGAGAAACCTTGCACCCAGGGTCTCTGGGGGCTATGGAGCTAAGCCCCAGCATCATGAGGGTAATCCATTTGACTCCAGTAACTTGGATTAAGGGGGAGGTTGGTTGTTCAGTTTCAGTCATAACCAGGATCATATCAAATAACTAGCGATTCCATCAGAAACATACAACAAGGAAGCCTAAGCCACACAGACAGAACCCAGGCTTCTTCCTGTTGGGCCTGGGACTGAAGGGTCAGGCGGACGTTCGGGACCTGCCCTCCTCCTCCCAGAGGCCTGTGCAGAGGCTTGGCACTGAGATTCTGTGCAGGGTCAACAGAGCACCTTCCTCCAAATGCAGCCAGGGGGTCCTCACTCCTGGGGCCAGGCTTGGGCGGGGCACAAGGACCTCCACTGGAAGCTGTGTCGAGGTGCAGGTCACTGGATTGGGAGTTATCCCTGGGGCTTCCCCCTGCACCTCTTCTCCTTGAGGGTAATCCATTTGACTCCAGTAACTTGGATTAAGGGGGAGGTTGGTTGTTCAGTTTCGGTCATAACAATGATCATATCAAATAACTAGCAATTACATCAGAAACATACAAGGAAGCCTAAGCCACACAGACAGAACCCAGGCTTCTTCCTGTTGGGCCTGGGACCGAAGGGTCAGGCGGACGTTCGGGGCCTGCCCTCCTCCTGCCAGAGGCCTGTGCAGGGGCTTAGCGCTGAGATTCTGTGCAGGGTCAACAGAGCACCTTCCTCCAAATGCAGCCAGGGCTCCCAGGGTCCTCACTCCTAGGGCTAGGCTTGGGCGGGGCACAAGGACCTCCACTGGAAGCTGTGTCGAGGTACAGGTCACTGGATTGGGAGTTATCCCTGGGGCTTCCCCCTGCACCTCTTCTCCCGTGTCCATCATGCTTGTTGAACAGAAACAATGATGTGGAAAATACCACTCAAATCATTCCAAGGGCAGTTCTGCTCTGCGGCCTGGGGAGCCGTTTCCATGGCCTTCGGGGCAGGACGTGCTCCAGTCTTTCTGCCCCACAGTCCCGACCCTGCCACGTGTCAACAGCAGGCTCCTCCTTATTCCTCCGCTCACCTCTCTGGAGCCTTCTTCCAAAGTATGGCTGGTGTCAGGTTCAGCAGGGCCCAGCTTCGCCCGAAGGAATCAGCAAACCTCAAACGAAAAACACTGTGGCTGAATCTCATTAAGAGCATTTGAAATGCCTATTTATCTTAAAAGCCGACTATCCCAATTAAAGAGGAAGTGGTACCATCTCCAGCTGCCATCTTGAGATCAAATGCCACGTTGCTGTCCAGGCGCCTTGGGAGCTTGTCTGACGGGTCCACCTCTGGTGCGCTGTGTCCCAGGGGGCCTCAGTTCAGAAACCGCCCCTTGAGACAAAGTCTCAATGCAGCAGGTCACTTGCAGTGCCATTTCCTGCCTTAACCCTCGCCCTTCAGACTAGCGATGGGGCTGAAGGCCAGGACCCACAGCTCCTGTAAGACCACAGGTAACTCGCTCAGTGTATTTGGCTTCCTGACGCTGTGTAGTTTGGGCTTCACTGGAGCGATGAGGGGGTGACTACGCCCACTCTCGCCCTTCCACTCCCGTGGGCTTGCTCGTATGGCGGCCCCTCCCCTGCCTGTCCTGTTTCTCTGTCTGCCTCTTCTCCTCTCTACTTTCGCTCCATTTCTGATATTCCCTTTGATAGTATTTCTTTCTTTTGCATCCGTGTTCCTAAGTTTCCATGAGTGTGTAGCTGGGGGTTGGTTGGTTGGGTTTGGGATTTTGGGGGGTGAGGGGTTTCAGGGGTAATGAGTGAGTCTGAGCAGGAGAGGTTTTCTCATGTATTTTGCATAAGAATGTGTCTCTGTTTATGGGAACAGACATATGCCCAAGAAAATTTGCAGAAGGGCAATCTCGAAAAGCAGATGTTAAACGGTGAGGTGAGAGGTGCTGTGGGGCTTCCCAGGTGGCGCTAGTGGTGTGCCATTTCCTGCCTTAACCCTCGCCCTTCAGACTAGCGATGGGGCTGAAGGCCAGGACCCACAGCTCCTGTAAGACCACAGGTAACTCGCTCAGTGTATTTGGCTTCCTGACGCTGTGTAGTTTGGGCTTCGCTGGAGCGATGAGGGGGTGACTACGCCCACTCTCGCCCTTCCACTCCCGTGGGCTTGCTCGTATGGCGGCCCCTCCCCTGCCTGTCCTGCTTCTCTGTCTGCTTCTTCTCCTCTCTACTTTTGCTCCATTTCTGATATTCCCTTTGATAGTATTTCTTTCTTTTGCATCCGTGTTCCTAAGTTTCCATGAGTGTGTAGCTGGGGGTTGGTTGGTTTGCAGCCTGAGGGGCTACTGTCCCTGGGGTCACAAAGATTCGGACATGAGTGAAGCAACAGCACACACATACATTGTTCTATCCACTATCCTCTTCCCTCGGTAGCCCCAACCCAAGTCAACTTTGACCTTCCCCACAAAGCCTCACCTGCCCCCTTCTCCCCAGTCTGCTTGTCCTTCAGCATCAGGCTCCTCTGCTGGAGCACCACCCTTGTCCTGTAATTATTTATCTCCGTATCTATTCTCCACATGAAAATATGAGCTCCTGGGAAGCTAGGTGCAGTCAAATTCATCTCTGTCCCTGCAGCAGCTGGCACAGGCAATAAACAGGCCAGAGTCAACGCTTCCCCAGATGACTCTGAGACTCACGCATCTTATAGAAGTGTAATGAGACATTTGAACATAAAATAAGTCCATTTAAAGAAAGTAGAAGGAGTAAATGCCTTTGGACCCCACAGTTGAGCAGATTACAACACGCAGGCAGTAAATCCGACTCTGTCTTATCTAGCCACGGAGCAGAAAGAGGAGCACTTAGAGTTCCACAGTTTTCATTTTCTGACAACAGGAAGCATGCCACTTTATCTGCAGAAAGAGAATTTCTTCTGGAACTAAACATAAAGCAGCATTTATTGTGAGGACCTTTCTATAAAGGACTCTGAGTGACAGTGACTGACATCATCGGCTGCAGTTTTGCAAAGGTTACCAAAATGTTGCCCAACAAGATGGTTCTTGCATGGACCCTCTGTAGAAAGGACAAGCCCATTAGGAGCACGTGACTCACTGAGGGTGTCTCTGGGAACAGCGGGGTGACACGCCGGGCACCCAGCCCTCTGATGGCCACATGGAGCGGGAACAGGACGGGGAGAAGCCACCCCAGGACGCAGGGCTATGCCCTCTCTCTCAAGTGTCTCTTCTGAGCAGTATTTGATCAGGGACTGGCTCTCCTTCAGCTCACAATCAGAACTCTACCAAGTGCCTGTGATTAAAATTTAAAAGGCGCATGGCACTGCCGAGCAGCATGTGAAATGTGACAGGTGAGAGCGAGCACCAGGCCCTCGGAGCTCCAGGAACTGGGGATGTCACCAGGGCCATGGGCCTGAGCCGAGCCTAGAAGAATGGGCAGGACTCAGAACCTCAGAGGGGAGCGTGGGGAGAGGGGCTGGGGGGTGTGTGTGTGTGGTCTATATGTATATGTATGTGGGGGATATGTGTTTTTTTTTTTTTTTCAAACAAAGGCTTAGTGGTAAGAAGAGAAATAGAAGTTGTTTTGGTCAATCCAGGTGAAAATCTGGGGTGCTGCCATTTGTACCCTGGGTTCTCTCACCCTTTCGGGGTCCCACAGGGCCCATTCTGAAAACTAGTGGGCTGCTTGATCCAGGAGGGTCCCTGCAGTTGTCTCCATTAGGGGTTCCTCTCCATACTCTGGAATTCAGATGTGTATAAGAGACAGGCATGTATGTGAGGGATATGTGTGTGTGTAGTATGTGTGATATAGATGTATGAGTGTAGGATGCATGTGTAATATGTATATGTATGTGGGTATGTATGTGATACATATGATATGTATTAATGTAAGGTGTGTATGTTGTATACATTTATATATATGTGGGGGTATGTGTGTGTGTAGTATGTGTATATGTATATGTATGAATGTAGGGTGTGTGTGTGTGTGGTATACATTTATATGTATGTGGGGGATATGTATGTATGTGGGGGGAGTGTGTAGTGTGCTTGGTATGTATGTATATGTATGTGGAGGGATGCATGTGTGTGGTGTGTGTCTGATGAAATCTTAACCACTGGCCTGAGATGTGTATAAGAGACAGGTGTGTGTGTGTGTGGTATACATTTATATGTATGTGGGGGATATGTATGTATGTGGGGGGAGTGTGTAGTGTGCTTGGTATGTATGTATATGTATGTGGAGGGATGCATGTGTGTGGTGTGTGTCTGAGAGAGATAAATGTATGAATGTAGAATGTATGTGTGTGGTATATATGTATATGTATGTGGGGGTATGTGTGTGTAGTCTGTGTGTGTATGTATGTATGTGGGTGTGGGTGTAGTCTGTGTGTGTATATATGTATGTGGGGGTATGTGTGTGTAGTCTGTGTGTGTATATGTGTATGTGGGGGTATGTGTAGTCTGTGTGTGTATATGTGTATGTGGGGGTGTGAGGGTGTGTAGTCTGTGTATGTATTTGTGTATGTGTGGGGGGTGTAGTCTGTGTGTGTATATATGTATGTGGGGGTATGTGTATGTGTAGTCTGTGTGTGTGTATGTGTATGGGAGGTGTGTGTGTGTGTAGCCTGTGTGTGTATGTGTATGCGGGGGTGTATGTGTGTTTGCAGTGTATGTGTTCATGCATGTGGCATGTGTTTGTTTTGTGTGTGGAGGAGGTGAGGGGAGGATGACTGTGGGGAGTTGATCTGAAATTGTCCAGAAAAAAAAGCTAAAATGGTGAGGAGGGCCAGTTTATTGGAGCCTTGAACCTGAGCATTTTGCTCACAGGCAGTTGAGCCACTGGACATTTTTGAGCAAGGAAGGAAGTCTTGGTCAGAGAGGCCTTTTAGGAAAAGACAGCCCCAGGCAGGAGCACACGTTCCTCAGCATTCGCTACTTGACTGACGAGTAAATAGTCTGCATCACCCTGGGACCCCGCCTCGCCCACCTAGCACCCAAGCCTGAGCCCAGCCCCTGCACTGGGCACCTCCTCTGGGTGCACACACCTGCAGCCCCATCCAGGAGGGGTGGTGCTCCTACCGTCTCTGAGTAAACCTGCTGCAGACGCTGCCCAGTGAGATCTGGGGCCACCTGGGAGCCCCACGCTGGCCACTCAGCCTGCAGAAGCAGCCCCTGACAACAGCCCACGGTGGCTGCTGTGCCCTGTGGACCCGCGAATGACCACCAGGCAGGGCCCACTAACCTGACCTGAAGACCCAGCAGTGAGAGCACTGAATCCCAGCAGGGCCTCCAGGAGGGCCGAGAGGGGCCCTGACTCTGACGGCTCCTCCCTGTTCCAGTTCTGAGTGCTCTGAGAAGTTTCTTTCTCCCAAACAGAATCCCTGCATGACCTCTTGTGGCCTCCCTGCCGTGCTCCACACACGGGCCACTGCCATTGCTACCTTCTGCCATTTGGCGGGAAATTGCTTAAGACTGAGTCTTGAAATACTCTTTTGGAATTCTGAGCCTGGGAACCACAAATTTGAGAGCAAACAAAAAGCCAGACCGTCATCAATTTATTCAGCAGATTTGACTGAGCACCTAGTATGATCCAGACCAGGAATTCCAGAGTATGGAGAGGAACCCCTAATGGAGACAACTGCAGGGACCCTCCTGGATCAAGCAGCCCACTAGTTTTCAGAATGGGCCCTGTGGGACCCCGAAAGGGTGAGAGAACCCAGGGTACAAATGGCAGCACCCCAGATTTTCACCTGGATTGACCAAAACAACTTCTATTTCTCTTCTTACCACTAAGCCTTTGTTTGAAAAAAAAAAAAAAAAAGTTCTGTGGCTTTCAACAACCTTCCTCCCTCACAGCTGTGGAGGCTGGAAGCCAGAGATCACTGTCAGGTTCTAGTGAGAGCCCTCTGCTGGGTACAGACTGCTGGCTTCTCATTGTGTCCTCGCATAGTGGAAAGATCAAGCTAGATCTCTGGTCTCTTCTTAGAAAGGCACTAATCTCATTCATGAGGGCCCCACCCTCAGGACCAAATTACCTCCCAAAGGCCCCACCTGCAGATATCATCAAGTTAAGGCTTCAATTTCAGCATGTGAATTTGGAGCAGGGAGCGGGGAGGACACATTCCTATGGTAGCAATCAAACACAGAAGACAAAATTCTAACCCCTCAACCTCGTGTGCTGGATTAAAATGTATCATGGCCATCTACTCCACCTGTCCTTGTGCTTGGCCAGTCTCCGCCAGGAAAGGCCTCAGTGTTTGGTAGGTCCTACTCTATTGCCACTGTAGTGGAGCTGCTTCAGACCCTCCCATTTCCTCCAAAGAAACTGATGATGAATTTGGGGAAAACAGGGTTGTCTGTGCTCAGATACAAATGATGGGTGCTGTGTGTTCCAAATAACCAAGAAGAAGCTCTAAGTGGTGCTTTGAAAATACTGGTGTTGGGCTTCCCTGATGGCTCAGTGGTAAAGAATCCACCTGCCAATGCAGGAGATGCTAGGTCCAGTGTGGTAGGGATGCCAAGCTTCCTACTAATACCTCTCTGAAAAGCCACCAAGATTGAGGCATGTGGTCACCACTGGTCAGTGAGGCTAAAGTGACAGTGAGTAGAATCGCCAAGGGACTCAGGCCCGGAGAGAAACCCTGTGAGGCAGCCTCCGTGAACTGGATGAAGAAGGAGCAGGCTCTGCACAGACTTGCCCCAGGCAGAGTGGGGGATGCCAGGAGCCTGAGAAAGAGGGTCATTGTGCCAGGCTCTGGGTGGTGCAACCAGAGAATGCTGAGGAGAAAGTGGAGGTACAGCTGGGGTCCCAGCAGGAAGGACTGTGGAGAGACAGAAGGAGGAGGAGCTCCAGTTTGATCAGAGGTGATCGTGGTCAGGAAGTGAGTGAGGAAACCAGACACACCTTCCTGTGAACACAGGGTGCTTCTGGGGTCCGCCTTGTACTGCCTGCCAGTCCACACTGACCCTCTGTGCAGGCTGTATCCTCCTCCAGGAATGCAGTGAGGGGAGCAATGTGGAAGGAGAGAAGCCCCATCTCGGCAGCCTGATTGTGGGGGGTGACTCAGGCAGGAAAGGATGTGACCAGCCTTCAAGCATGGAGCAGGGTCTGTGCTTCAAACAGGCGAGGAAGGATCTTGATTGTACTATTGACCGTATGAAGGGAAGGGCAACCCACTCCAGTTTTCTGGCCTGGAGAATCCCATGGACAGAGGGGCCTGACAGGCTACCGTCCCTGGGGTTTCAAAGAGTCAAACATGACTGAGTGACACTTTCCCTTTCACTAGGGCTATCTGTGCTCTTGGAAATCTCCCCATTCTCCCTGTGGGGAAGATGTTGGTGATGAGTTGGGACCAGAGAAATGATCCACCACAGCCCTGGGTCTGCAGGGTATTCATCACACCCCTGAGTCTGAGCCAGCCACAGGCAGCAATGGCATTACACAAAATCGGCACCAAGACAAATGGGGGTGCCGAGCGCCCAGCAGCCTGTGATCGCTCCAGTTGGTGATTCACTTGAGCCATTAAACAGGAAATGGTCTGATGGGGAAGCCAGAGTCTTTGCGCTGAGCTGCTGACCCTCGTGGTCATTAAGCCTACAGACATCATCCATCTTCGGGAGAAGAGACACACTGACTTCTGAAAGAGGATGGGGCTGGGCAACCTGGGTTCTGCGAGACAGTCTAGCCCAAGGAGGGCCAGCGTGGGTACTTGGGAAGCAGACCCTGAGTCAGATAGCTGAGGCCACCCGCCGGAATGCTTCCATGGCTCTGAGGTCTCGTCTGCCATGGGAGAGCCACGTAATTCACAGCCTCCTCCACACAGGGCCCTGGCCTTGCTCCCTGGAAGCCCACAGGGCCCCTTTCGGTAGTTCAGTTCAGTTCAGTCGCTAGTCATGTCCAACTCTTTGCGACCCCATGCACTGCAGCATGCCAGGCCTCCCTCTCCAGCACCAGCTCCGGAAGCTTTCTCAGACTCATGTCCATCAAATTAGTGATGCTATCCAACCATCTCATTCTCTATCGTCCCCTTCTCTTCCCACCTTCAATCTTTTCCAGCATCAGGTCTTCAAATGAGTCAGCTCTTCACATCAGGTGGCCAGAGTATTGGAGTGTCAGCTTCAGCAGCAGTTCTTCCAATGAATATTCAGGACTGATTTCCTTTAGGATGGACTGGTTGGATCTCCTTGCAGTCCAAGGGACTTTTGGTTGTACCTGGCTGGAAATGTCAATCCTGCCTTCCTTGAGACTCCTAGCAGACAGTTAAGGAGATAAGCAGGCTGGCTCGGAGTGTTCTGGGGGCTGACCTCAGGCGGCCCAGTGGGTAATTACTCAGTGGGTAATGTGGATGAGACCGTTCCTCACACCCAGAGGGAGAGCTGCAAATGCCAACTGGGATCAGGGTGCAGGTGGCGAGTTTGGTTAGGAAAGGGCAGTCCACACAGGCCAGCACACAGGGGAGAGACTGAGGCTTTCTCTCACAGCCCCCGAGCCCCACATCAGAAAGGCATTCGCACAGAAGAGCATCGCTTGCAAATACCAAGGGTGAGTCAATGCAGACTTCAGTGATCTGCCCTGTGGCGGCCTTCACTGCGCAGGTCACTTGCAGAGGAGGAAGAAGCACCAGCTTTGAAGTCGGGCAGAGCAGGGTCCTGACTCCGGCTCCTTTTACTGGTGGTGTGAACCCAGGGAAGGTCTCTATCCATGTCGGAACTCAGTTTCCCGGTCTGTTATGGGAGCTACTATAGAAGAGCCTCAGAGAGCTACGTGTTCAGATATTATCCTCCACCAGCAAGGGCCAAGCGCAGGCAGCTCCAGCCCCCAGAGACCGTGACTTCTTGCTGCAAAGCCCTGAGTCCCTTCGCCCCACAGTGGCTTCCAGAGGTCTGGAAGGTGAGTGGGGGTAACTTGCTATTCAGGCCCCGTAGAGCATCTTACCTGAACCCCCTGCAGGTCTGGCATCCTTGGTGACTCCCACTCAGAGAAATGATCCACCACAGCCCTGGGTCTGCAGGGTATTCATCACACCCCTGAGTCTGAGCCAGCCACAGGCAGCAATGGCATTACACAAAATCAGCACCAAGACAAATGGGGGTGCCGAGCGCCCGGCAGCCTGTGATCGCTCCAGTTGGTGATTCACTTGAGCCATTAAACAGGAAATGGTCTGATGGGGAAGCCAGAGTCTTTGCGCTGAGCTGCTGACCCTCGTGGTCATTAAGCCTACAGACATCATCCATCTTCGGGAGAAGAGACACACTGACTTCTGAAAGAGGATGGGGCTGGGCAACCTGGGTTCTGCGAGACAGTCTAGCCCAAGGAGGGCCAGCGTGGGTACTTGGGAAGCAGACCCTGAGTCAGATAGCTGAGGCCACCCGCCGGAATGCTTCCATGGCTCTGAGGTCTCGTCTGCCATGGGAGAGCCACGTAATTCACAGCCTCCTCCACACAGGGCCCTGGCCTTGCTCCCTGGAAGCCCACAGGGCCCCTTTCGGTAGTTCAGTTCAGTTCAGTCGCTAGTCGTGTCCAACTCTTTGCGACCCCATGCACTGCAGCATGCCAGGCCTCCCTCTCCAGCACCAGCTCCGGAAGCTTACTCAGACTCATGTCCATCAAATTAGTGATGCTATCCAACCATCTCATTCTCTATCGTCCCCTTCTCTTCCCACCTTCAATCTTTTCCAGCATCAGGTCTTCAAATGAGTCAGCTCTTCACATCAGGTGGCCAGAGTATTGGAGTGTCAGCTTCAGCAGCAGTTCTTCCAATGAATATTCAGGACTGATTTCCTTTAGGATGGACTGGTTGGATCTCCTTGCAGTCCAAGGGACTTTTGGTTGTACCTGGCTGGAAATGTCAATCCTGCCTTCCTTGAGACTCCTAGCAGACAGTTAAGGAGATAAGCAGGCTGGCTCGGAGTGTTCTGGGGGCTGACCTCAGGCGGCCCAGTGGGTAATTACTCAGTGGGTAATGTGGATGAGACCGTTCCTCACACCCAGCGGGAGAGCTGCAAATGCCAACTGGGATCAGGGTGCAGGTGGCGAGTTTGGTTAGGAAAGGGCAGTCCACACAGGCCAGCACACAGGGGAGAGACTGAGGCTTTCTCTCACAGCCCCCGAGCCCCACATCAGAAAGGCATTCGCACAGAAGAGCATCGCTTGCAAATACCAAGGGTGAGTCAATGCAGACTTCAGTGATCTGCCCTGTGGCGGCCTTCACTGCGCAGGTCACTTGCAGAGGAGGAAGAAGCACCAGCTTTGAAGTCGGGCAGAGCAGGGTCCTGACTCCGGCTCCTTTTACTGGTGGTGTGAACCCAGGGAAGGTCTCTATCCATGTCGGAACTCAGTTTCCCGGTCTGTTATGGGAGCTACTATAGAAGAGCCTCAGAGAGCTACGTGTTCAGATATTATCCTCCACCAGCAAGGGCCAAGCGCAGGCAGCTCCAGCCCCCAGAGACCGTGACTTCTTGCTGCAAAGCCCTGAGTCCCTTCGCCCCACAGTGGCTTCCAGAGGTCTGGAAGGTGAGTGGGGGTAACTTGCTATTCAGGCCCCGTAGAGCATCTTACCTGAACCCCCTGCAGGTCTGGCATCCTTGGTGACTCCCACATGAAGTACTTGCATTGAAACTGGATGTAGAGCCTTAAGCGGTTTCTTTTTTTTTTTTTAAGACTCTTTTGATGTGGACAGTTTTTAAAGTCTTTATTGAATTTGTTACAATACTGTTTCTGTTTTACATTTTTGGTTTTCTGGCCACAAGGCATGTGGGGTCTTAGCTCCCTGAGGAGGGACTGAACCCGCACGCCCTGCATTGGAAGGTGAAATCTTAACCACTGGCCTGCCAGAGAAGTCCCTTGAGCAGTTTCTTAATGAAGGGTGAGCAACGAACCACAGGGGCATCCGCCATCAAATCCTAACGCCGTGTGTCTGGGGTTGGGCCCAGCGGTCTCTTGCTTTTACAAGCTCCTTAGGTGATTCTCAGGTTCACCCCAGGTAAAGAGCCCATGAACAAAAGAAGTGAGATTCACACATTTCAGACATGGACTGACTGTAGGAGAGTTGTGGGGGGGTGTGTGTGTAGGGTGCAGGGAGGTGATCTTTCCAGTGCCCCCCAAATCACGCCAGGTGTGGGCAGATGCGCGGGAGGCTGGCCCTCCCCACCCAGCGCCGTTCTTGTCTGATTCCCGAACACCTGACTCATCAGAGGAAGGGTCACCCCGGGACCATGCGGGCCCCACTTGAGGTTCCGGTTACTCTCTGAGGCTCGGGGGCTTCCTCCGTATGTGACATTCAGATCCACGGCCACTAGGATTAAGCCCCCTTTCTTCGCTCGTGTGTTGTTTGGGGGCCGGCTGCCCACAGTGCGACCTCCTAGGCCCCCCAGGGCTGTGACCTCCTGTGCTCCCGTCCCAGCCAGGGGCCCGAGCTTGAAAGGAGGTGACTGTCAGGTGACCGGAGGCCCTGTTGCTGGCCGCGGGCCCAGTGGGCACGGAGACCCACGAAGCCCAGCTGCCCTTTACTTTCTCCCTCTGCCTCTGTTCCTGCTCAGCCACTTTGTCTGGTTCCCATTGAGCTCCCGGCCCCTCTTTCCCTTGAGAGACGGCTGATAAGCCAAGCCTCAGGAAGCAGCAGTAGTAGCCAGGGGCCGTCTCCTCGTGGGGTTACAATGCATTTCACTCAGCAAACATCACTCTGGCAGAGAGGTCCCTTTGGTTGCCATAGCAACACGGATGGCTTGTGTCTTGGGGGTACGTTGTGCCCTCATTCCGGCTGCCCGAGTCCCAGGTTTCTTTCCCAGATCCTTTCACCACCCTGGCGCCACCTCACATTAACTATTCTGTTCACAGCAGTTTTGTCTTAACTAGCAAATCAACTGCTTGGCTTGGCCATCAAAGGAACAGATCACGCCACTGCCTCTCCTCAGCAGCTCCCAGCCTCTCAGTTCTCACAAAGCCAACATCCCCACCAGGCCTTTTGGAGTCCAGCATGATCTGGCCTCAGGTGGCTCAGCTGGTGAAGAATCCACCTGCAGTGAGGGAGACCTGGGTTCAATCCCTGGATTGGGACGATCCCCCTGGAGAAGGAAAAGGCTACCCGCTCCAGCATTCTGGCCCAGAGAATTCCATGGACTGTATGGTCCATGGGTCACAAAGGGCCGGACGCAACCTAGTGGCTTTCACTGTCACACTTTCACGTCCCCCAGAGCAGGGTCTTCACTGCGTCCCTCAGGGAGTTCCTTGGTCTGGGTCGAAAAGTGTTCAAAGGAAGCAGAAGAGTCACAGCTTTTTTTTTTTTTTTTTAACAGACTCAGAGATACATGTGCCCATTGCTGAAACTGTTAGGAAAGGAAATATTCACATTTCAAGTCCCATAGTTATTAGCTTGGCATTGAGGTACTGCCTGACTCTCCCCAGAGAGGACAGAGCCACGAACACTGTGGGTGCTGAGGGCACCTTGGACATGGAGTCTGAACAAAGAGCAGCTGCCTGGGTCTGGGGGACCCATGGCGACTAGGACGGGCGGTCTGGATCATTAGGGCCACAAAGATGCACCGGCTTGGGGGACAGCACAGACTTCCACTGGGAGGTCTATGGTGTCTACGGAGTGAGACGCTTGCTCAGCCAGTTAACAAGTGACAGGTGACCCTTGAAACAAGGGCGAGAGAAACAGGTACCCAGCAGATAAAGAAAAGAATCCCTATCCGCTTAGCATATTTGTCGGTGAGTTAGATAGCAACATAAAAAGCAACCAAAGGAAGAGAATAGAGGCATGCCAGAATGAGGGTCCCTCGGCAGGCTAAACCCCTGATGAATGTTGCATCTGGGATCTAAAGGACAGTCGCAGTGAAACAATGCATTTTGACAACCACTCATAAAAATAGGAATGTGTGTCAACCGGCTACAGGGTTAATAGAAGACAGTGACGAGCTGACACGACCATGGCAATGGCCCCACTGCTGAGACACAAAAGCAGTGCTGGGTGTTGCCTGGTATAAGCATTTAGCGCTCTAGAACCAGAGAAACTGGGTTCAAATCCCAGCTCTACCACTTGTTACCTGAGTGACTTAGAGTTAGTTACTGATCTCTCTGAGCCTCAGACTCTTAACTTAAATGAGCTGGTAATGCCTCTCCTGCTGGGTTATTTTGAGAATTAGCAATAAGGTGAATAGAGCATCTAGCCGAGTGCCTAGTAGGACTTGGTAGGATCTGGAATATAGGAGGCACTAAGTAGTGATCACTGCTTGTAATTCACCCCCCATAGAAATATCGAACATGAATTTTTCAAAGCTAGGAAAACTGTCCTCTACCCTGCCTCTCCTGGACCTGTCTGGAATATGATGTCCAGATGCAGACTCCATACTTACGATCAATTAGAAGGTCACCATGTCACTAAGCCCTAAGATGAGGGAACTGGGCAGAGTCAGCCTGAGAATAAAGCTCCAGACAGATGTAATAGTTTGTTGTGGTGGTTGCTGTTAAAATATTTAAAGAATCTTCAGATGAAGGAGGACATACTGTGCTGCTCCAAAGGTCTAAAGTTGAGGTGAAAAAAAGTCAGTGCAGCAGGTCTCAGCTCCAATTAAGAAGAAACAGCAAGGAAAAAAAAAAAAGAGGAAACAGAGCTGCCCTCAATGAATTGTGCTCTCATCCAAAGCAGTGAGCCCAACGCCTGGCAATACCACGGCAGAAAGCAGTTGACCATCCTCAAAAACATCATCGAAGTAATTTCTGATTCCAAAGCCTTTGCAACTAAACAAACCTGGATTTAGATCCAAGCTGCTCTGGTTAACTGTGTGGCCTTGGGCAGGATGACCTGTTGAACCTCCATGCCCTTATCTGTAAAGTGGGAGCAATTGTCTGATCATGTCCATTAAGTGCCCGGCCTGTGGTAGAGTGTCCCCTCCAAGGAGCAGAAAGTGGGGCTGAGTGACTTCTAAGATGCCTTCTGAGTAAGACAACCACCAAAAGCCTCCTGGGAGAATAGACAGATCCCAACAACCAGGCTATGAAAAGACAGGCTCCGGACAAGCCCAGCAGCACCTGGAGCAAGCAACCTGGCAACCAGCAGCAGCGGCTGGCCTGTCTGGGTTGCAGCCCTCACCTAGGACTTGTGAGGGTCTTGTCACGCTGCTCATAGGACAGGGCATCTGAGCATGGTCTCAGCCCAGGTGCACATTGGGTTAATCAGGCTTAGAAGCAGTACTTTAGGGGAAGTCAAAAGTGGGGCACATGGTTTGAAGCTGGAATATTCGGCACCTTGGGTGGTGCAAAGTAAGATGTGAGCCATTTTAGCGATGCCTTCATTGTTTACAAAGGGCTCTGTATCAAAAGAGGGGGGAATGCTCTTTTGCATCTTCGCTGAAGACTCAAGAAGGAATGAGGGAACCCCATGGGGAAAGGACTGATAGTGACATAAGGAAGAATTGCCTTCCAGTGACAGGCTTTGGACTGTGGGTTTATGTCCAAAGCATGATCACGGAAGCCTCCTCGGAGGCCTTTTGGCCGAGCAGAGGCTGCCACCCAGAGGAAGCGGGTGAAGCAAGCTCCCATTCAGAGACCCTACGGGGACTCACAGGGTCTCCTCTCACCTTGGAAGGCACGACGACTCTGTCATCTGCTCTAAACATCACACTTGCCCTTTCTTCCTCGCTGGAGTGAGCTATCAGCATCTCCCTTCTCCAGGTATCTCAGAAAACATCCCCGTGCCCTCGATACCAGACCAGCTGGAAGAGAAGCTGCGATCACAGCTGGAGGAAGAGAAGAGAAGGTGCCTTTTCCTTTCGTGGCACACACCCTGATCCTTGCCCCTCCCTCACCCCCACCCCTAGAGGACCCTCGGGACCACCTGGAGCTGTGGGGCAGGGCAGGGGGCCACCACCCCCCACCCCGCCGACCCAGGCCTGCAGCTCCTCTGAGAACGGCCCCTAAATTAGCTGGAGGAGGCGCCGCCTTTCAGCAGGCAGTCGTGAGGTGCAGGAAGCCAGCCGAGGCAGGGTGAGGCTGCAGTGGGGAACAGAAGGCCCAGCCCGGCTCCAGAGCCAGGATCCCTGACTCGGGCAGGGAGAGCTGGTCGCCATCTGCACTCTCTGCAGCCTGGGGCCGGGGCTGCAGCCCCGGGAGCAGCTAGTCTTATCTGCTGCTGCCCTCTAGGGGAACCCGGGAGTATGACCACAGAGGGCTTTCGCCTCGCTCCTCTTCTGAGGATTGGTACCTGCAGGGTGACGGAGAACATCAGACCCTCCTTCAGCCACTGAGGGCCCCAGAATGATTTAACCTGCAGAGCAAGGAGCCTCAAGCATAAACAGTCCTGTGGTCCTTACTGATCAAGCATCTCGGTTCATTTTTTCATTTAGGCATTCAGCAGAGAGGTTGGCTATCTTCTCTGCCCTGGAGAGATTTGCTTGCGGGAAACCAAACAAGAAACTTTTCTTGCTCTCAGGGGTCAATGATGTCGTTGCCACTCAAGCCACCTACCCCTGAGCTGGCTAGGCATGTACCCCAAGGGACCCTCTCACCCTGCCCTCATGGCCGGATGACCTGGGTTCAAACCCTGGCTCCTGTGTTTATTAGCTCTGTGCTAAGGACCAAGTTCCTTAACCTCTCCATGTTTCAGGTTCCAGACCCGTGAAAAGGAGATGGTTATAATAGCACCTTCCTCCTAGGGTGGTGAAGAGGATTGAATGAGTCTGTAGACAGCAAGTGGCTATGGCAACGCCTGCCCCTCAGTGCCCAGTAATGATAACCAGCCTCTAGGGGAGCCCATGGCCCTCTGGACAGGAATGCCCGGCTCTGGGCTCACACACCAGCACAGTGCGCTGGCCTCCGGCACTACGGCCATTCTGCCGGGCTTCTGAGGCTCGCCCTGGTCTCGAACCCTGCCTCCCTCCCTCCCCCTTCTCTGATTCCACTGTAGATACAAAACGATGTTCGCGCGCCTGAAGGCCCTGAAGGTGGAGATAGAGCATTTGCAGCTGCTCATGGACAAAGCGAAGGTGAAGCTGCAGAAAGAGTTTGAAGCCTGGTGGGCCAAGGAGGCAACCAGCCTGCAGGTACTGGCTGCTGTGCCCCTCGCTGCCCCAGAGTCTGCCCTCCTCTTGCGGCCAGGTGACTGGGAGGCAGCCAGGGAGGGGCTGAACATGCAGTCCTCCCCTGGGGGGTGGGGGATGGCTACAGAGGAAAAAGAATGCGTGGCCTTGACCCACACGAACGCACTCTCAGCCCCTGCCTCCTGAAGTGAATGCTCAGGAGTAACAAGGGACGTGAGTGGTCCGGGGCTCACTGTTCCCTTGCTAGTGCCTGACCCAGGAAAGGTGGGGGTGGGGTGTGCACAGCTCCCCAAAAGCCGGGGGATTTGCCACCGTTGCTTCCTGTGATGGAGTGACAACGCTTGATTGTTATTACAGTTATATATATATTTTATATATGTCATAAACATAGACGCAAGGTAAAATTACCATAATCCCACCACACATGTTGGATTATATTATTTTATATTTTTATGCATATACGTCCACATGCTTTTATAAAAATAGAATCATATTAGTCTTTTTTCAGGAAAGAAATCTTCCTTCTTTTTAAATATGAATGTATTTATTTGGCTGTGCCGGGTCTTAATTGTGACCCGAGGGGTCTTGGTTGCTGCGCACGGACTCTCTAACTGTGCTGCACAGGTTCAGTAGCTGTAGCGCGTGTGTTTAGTTTCTCCATGGCTCGTGGGGTCTTAGTTCCTTGGCCAGGGATTGATCTCATGTACCCTGCACTGCAAGGCGGATTCTTAACCACTGAACCACAAGGGAAGTGCCCATATTAGTCTCGGATTATTACAGATGCCTTTGTTTTTAACCTAGTTGTCCAGCCTGCCACCTCTTCCATGTTATTATTCCACGACATCATTCCAGGGCCCTCGCTGTTCAAGCATATGGATCTGTTTTAATATATTTAATCTCCTGTTGTTTAATGTTTAGGTTGTTTGGGGACTGGTTCCCTGGAAACGTATTTGAAGAAAAGTTTTTGCATATTTCCTAGACAAATTCCTGGAAGTACTCTATATCATAAAGGCTAGAATAACCTGTTAAGAAATGTTAGTACAAACCCCCAGTTCCAACTGCCCTCATGTGACCTCCCCTCAGGTGTGTGGAACAAAGGAGATGACAGACACATAATCCTGCCTCTCGTGGGGCTGGCAGAACCCTTTGAGGTCATCTCACAGGCTGCTTACTTCACAGGCTGCTTACTTCATTTTAAGGATGAGGAAGCTGAGAGGCACAGAAGATATTTTCCCAAAGACACAGCCAAGCCATAACCCGTATGTTACTGCCACCTGTGACCAGACAATGCAGAAGCCTATTTGGATAAAATTAAATACACACAATGACAAATAAAACCAATGAGATGGAAGTACAGTTATCGCAATATTTTAACAGCAAAGTTATGGTATAATAATATGTATAGTGTTTTACAAATGCACAAATTAATAAGATCTGGGGGAGTGCTCCATACTTACCAAAATTTCAAAGTAGAACACAGATACTTCAAGATTTCTGCACCAACTGTAATGTGATCTGAAAATAACTGTAATCTCTACTGGTTACAGAGTCACTGGTACCACCCATACTACTGTGCTTTGTTGTTGACATTTAATCACTGAAGGAAATGTTAAATTTCAGGGGGAAGTTAGGAAGGATAAAGATGTCCCTGGTTCCCGGTCACACTCACAGCACCCCTTGGATTCTGTCTGTTCTGTAGTTAGGAAGCCTCCCTCGTGAGGTCACCAGTGGATGAGGCCGTTAGCCCCTGCTGGTACCCATGGGCATCTGGCCGCGGGACAGTTGTGTAGGTCATCTGTGTGACCCAGGAAGAGTCCCTTTGAGGCTGGTGGCTTCAGACCGTTTATTACTCGCGTGGACAGTGAAAGCCAGGGTAGCCGAGGTGTCGCTGCGGGGCCCTTCCACCCTGCAGGATGTCCCGGAAGCAGAAGGGACCAGGGGACCACAGCAGGGGCAGTGGGGAGTCAGCTCCATGCAGCCACGGCACCATTTCATAGCCTGCGGAGGAAGCCTGAGTGGGACGGGCAGAAAGCCATAAGCCTCATCAGAAGGCGGGAGGTGATGAGAAGCTGCCCCTCGACGGTCTCCGAACAAGACGGCGAGACACGGGGGAAGTGGCCTGGCAGCAGCGGCTCACCAGCCTCCCACGCCCTCCTGTTCTGGGAGAATCGGGGGGCCGTTCTGCTAAGACTCGGGTCAGCTGAGGTTTAATTGCTGCTCCGGAGACCTGTGTGGAGACGCACCAGGTCTCTAGGCTCCTAGCCTGGCTGCCCCCACATACAGTGCTGAGCACGTCACCCCTGACTACCAGCGTCTCTTTGGGACGAGGAAAGGCGAAGCTGAAAGGACTTCTGGAGCACTGTCAGATCACGTTGTAGACACATCTTTTCTTAACTTGAGAAAGGAATACAGGCTCTGTGCTCCAGAGCCCGGAAGCAAGACACAGCTCCCGAAGCCGTCATGCCCTAGACAGAGCCTGTGCTCCGCAACAAGAGAAACCGCCGCAGTGAGAAGCCTGTGCCCGCAGCTAGGGAGAAAGCCCCGGCATAAAGATCCAGCACAGCCAAAGATGAATAACTTTTTTTAATTGTATTTTTTTTTAAGTAATGAGGCTCAATTTGGAGAACTCAGAAAACAGAGAAAAGCACACAGAATGAATCCAACATCACCCCTTAGCCTGCTATCCAGAGAGAATGTTTCCACACCCATCAGCACGGTCCATGTCTACACCTAGATCTATTTTTTTCCCCATACACGTTGTATATTCCAACTTTTATAGCTAGTTCTTTCCCTTTGAGAAATACATCAAAGACAGTTTCCCATGTCATTAGATTCACACTTACACTGTGAAACTTTCTCCCGGATGAGCAGGTAAACTCCCCAGCAGTGACTCCATCGAATCACGTGAAGCCCTTTCCCCAGATGTCAGAAGCCCAGCATGAAAGGTCCCAGCCTCTCTCTAACAAAAGGTAAGGGGAGAACCCTGCAACAGGTTGGGTTGCCCTACCTCTCTCGCCCAGCCTAGTCTTGATGCTCTAAAGCCTCTCTGTAGGATTCGTGAAAAAATTCGTGATCCAGTGACTTGTACTGTTAAATTAGTTGAAGATACTCAAGCCAGTGGCTCTCACTAAGGCTTGTGGGAGAACCTCCCCACCCCCAGCCCTGTCCCTCTGGCTCTGACAGCCAGGGGACCTGCTGCTGCAGTGACAAGAAGAGCAACTTAGCCAGACCGTGGACACGGTCCCACCCCGGGGCAGGAAGGAACAATTGGCAGAGGGGAGAAGGAGGGGTGACCTGGGGCGGATGCTGGTGGAAGGCAGCGGGGAGTCGGCCTGCCAGGACCCAGGGAGCTCTAGTAGATGACTGTGCCCTTGCCCAGGCTCAGGAGGGGGCGCAGAGCAGCTGGTGGAGACAACGACACCTGCCTCGTGCAGCCTCCATCCCTCAGGCCGGCTAGCATCATGGCCAGGCCAGCGGGAGCGGGGCCTCAACCTCACCGCCAGGGCTCAGTCCTTGACTGGGTCTGAACAGGAGCCGAGCTCTCACGCTAGAATGTGAAATAGAGCTTTATAAAGGAGGTAGGAATGGGGTTGCCAGACAGTTTCCTCTATATGATGCTGTGAAGAAAACGGTCTTTGCCTCCTGGTCTTCTTTTCAAAAACCCATAATGCCCATTGAATCATAGAGGAAAAGGTCAGACAAGTCCCAGTTGAGGGACATTCAACAAAATACCTGCCCAAGGGCATCGAAGGCAAGAAAATTCTGAGAAACCGTCAGAGACAAGAGGAGCCCGAGGAGATGTGATGGCCAAATGGAATGTGCTGTCCTGGATGGGGACTGGATAAGAAAAATTCAGAAAATCCAAATAACAAGAGGACTATAGTTAATAACAACGTATCAGCATTGCAACAAATGTGCCTCACTTGAATGTGAGATTATATAATAAGGGAAATGGGAAGTGGGGTACATGGGAACTCTCTGTACTAGCTTTGCAACTTCTCTTTAAATCTCAACCCACACTTGGGCTTTCCCTGGCCCAGTGGTTAAGACACCAGGCTTCAGGGGGTATAGGTTCAATACCCCATGTTTAGGGAACTAAGATCCCACATGCTGAGTGGTGTGGCCAAAAAAATTTTTTAATTTTTAAATTAAAAAAAATTTAAACCTGTTCTTAAAGCAGCCAACCAGTGAGCCATCCACCACCTCGCTGACATTTTCCCTGGACTTCTTCACACCCCCTAAGATGGTCCTCAGGGCCAGCACTTCGGCTTGTATTCCAGCTTTAGGAAACATGGGCCAATGTGAGTTCTTAAGCCCCAGGCTAATAGCCGGCAAGGTGTGTCTTCTTTGGGTACCCTGGTATTTTAAAAGGCAGTTTAGATCCCACAACAGAAAAAAAAAAATTGAGAAGTTTGACCTAATAAATCTGAAAAAATGCTACTCTATGAAAGACACTGTTAAGAGAATGAAAAGATAAACTACAGACTAGGAGAAAATGTTTGAAATATATATATGTATATATATCTATATATAAATGTCAGCAAAAGATCTGAACAGCCACTCACCAAAGAAGACATACAGATGGCAAATAAGTGTATGACAGGATGCAACATGGATCACTGCAAATTACAATTAAAGCAACAAGCAGGTATCACTGCACAACTGTGAGAATGGCTAGAATAAAATGTATAAAACAGATACCATCAAACGCCAGTGAGGATGTGGAGAAACGGCAACATCATTCATTGCTGTGATGCTCCGAATTCTGAGATTAACCAGTGAAAGAAAGTGAAGTCGCTCAGTCGTGTCCGACTCTTTGTGACCTGTGGACTGTAGCCCACCAAGCTCCTCCATCCATGGGATTCTCCAGGCAAGAGTCCTAGAGTGGGTTGCCATTTCCTTCTCCAAGGGATCCTCCCCACCCAGGGATCGAACCCAGTTCTCCCAGATTGCAGGCAGACGCTTTAAGCTCTGCACCACCAGGGAAGCCCGAGATTAACAAGAATGTGGCCAAAAACAAGCAAACAGTGGAAAGAGCTGCAGCTTCAGCCCTACTCCAGGCTCCATGCTGAGCAGCTCTTTGTCCTTCCCCCCCCCCCCTCCCCCCCCCCCCCCCCCCCCCCCCC
>SJYC01134826.1:0-16412 GCA_006408675.1 Madoqua kirkii
GAGCCCCCGCTCACCCCGACCAGAGAAAGCCACACACAGCAGCGAAAGACCAGCACAGCCAAACATACAAATAAAGCTCAAGCTCTGAAGCTTCACGGAGTTGTGATTAAACCCAGATACCGCCACTTACCAGCTGGGTAACGTTTAGAATCTCTTTTACCTTCCTAAGCCTCAGCTTTTCTCAGCTATATAATGGGGATGAGGAGGCTATTAAGTGGGGTGATGTTTGCCGAGCGCCCTCCCAGGACCTGTGTGTAGCCGGTGTCTATAAATGACAGCTGTGATCTCTGTGGGCTTTGTTCAGCTTCCACAGCCCGTACATGCAATGCTCTGACAATGAGAACTAATGTGTAAACATCTATTATAGACTGAATGTTTGTGCCCCTGCCAAATTCATATCAAACGCTAATCCCCAGTGAGATGGTATTAGGAGATGGGGCCTTTAGGAGGTAATTTGGTCCTGAGGGTGAGGCCCTCAAAAATGGGATTATCCCTTGTAAGGGGAGTCCGGGGACTTCCCTCCTGGTCTGGTGCTTAGGACCTGGCCTTCCAACGCAGGCTGTGTGGGTTCAACCCCTCGTCAGGGACCTAGGATCCCAAATGCCTTGGGACCCAGAAACCGAAACATAAAGCAGAAATACTGTTGTAACCAATAAAGACTTTTAAATTGGTCCACATAAAAACAAAATCTTAAAAGGAAAAAGATTCAGAGAACTAGTCCTCTCTCTTTCTACCTCGTGAAAGCACAAGAAGTCAGCAGTCTGAAACCCAGAAGAAGGCCATCACCAGAACACAGCCATGCCAGCACCTGACCTCGGACACGCAGCCCCAAAGCCAAGAGGAAGGATGAATTTCCATTGTTTACGAGCCGTTTGGTCTATGGTACTTTGCTATAGCAGCCCAGACTGACTCAGTCAGAAATTACAAGACGTAGGGTGTTACCGTAACAAATACCTAGAAATGTAGCAGCAGCTTTGGAAGCAAGTCATGGGTAGAAGCTTGGAAGAGTGTGGAAGCTCGTGCTGTAAGACACTAAGATCATCATGAATGGACTTTTAAAGGCAGTTCTGGTGAGGGCTCAGAAAGGAAAGAGGAGGGACTTTGCTGATGGTCCAGTGGTTAAGAATCTGCCTTCCAATGCAGCGGATGTGGGTTCAATCCCTGGTCTGGGAACTAAGATTCCTCATGCTGTGGGGCAACTAAGCCCAAGCACCCAAATGAAGACAGAGTGCAGCCAAGAAAAAAAAAATGGGAAGGAAAAAAGAAAGATAGGAAAGAGGAGAGCTGAGAATATGTTCATCTTCTGAAAGAATAAAAAATAACCATGTAGAGAATGTTAGAAATATGGATGGTAAAGACCATTCTGGTGAGGTCTCAGAAATGAGGAGCATGCTACTGGACACTGAAGAAAAGGTGATCTTGTTCTAAAGTGGCAAAGAACTTGACTGAACTACGTTCACGTTCTGGCCTTTTGTAGAAGGAATAATTTGCAAGTCACAGAACCAGATGTTTAGCTGAGGAGATTTCTAAGCAAAGAGTTGCAGGAGAGGCCCTGGCCCTTTCTGACTGCTGAGATCAAAGAAGAGAGAAATGATTTGAAGATGGAATTATTAAGCAAAAAGAAGCTAGAACGTAAAGATTTGGAAAATTCTTAGCCTATTCATATTGCAAAAACTGAGGAAATGTTTCAGAAGAGAACACTGGGAGACCAGTGTGGGTGTGGATCACGGGCTTCATCAGCCTTCCTAGAGGGAAAACTGTGAGACTGAACTGAAGGGGAGGAGATGAGGAAGAAAGGAAGGCTGGTGGACCTCTCGGATCTCACAGGACAGGACTATAGAGCTAATCCGATGTGAATGGGCAGTAGCCTTTAGGTCAAGGAAAGAATGACCACAGAGGCAATTCACAGACCATCACAACTGCCTCATCTGTTTCAAAAGAGGGAGGGGCGGGGCGCATAGCCTTGCTTTCAACAAGCCAGACAGCCTCTGCCCAAAGATGTGGAGGTGGGGCCGCTCAGCAGAACCATGAGGGACCGCCACCCATGGGTCCAGAAGACAGGCCTTCCCCCCTAGTGGGTCTGGAGGGTAGAGCATCAAGCCAAAGAGGGTCGAACCTTGAGATCCCATGACGTTTGCATTGTAGGCTTTGGGTTTGCGTGGGACCTGTCACCCCCTTCCTCTCTCCTCTTTCTCCCTTTTGGAATGGAAAAGGTAAAATGGATAGGAATGTCTATTTTATGCTTTGTCCCATCATTGCATTTTGGAAGCACATACCTTGTCAGCTCTCACAGGTTCATAGCCAACAAGGGATTTTTGCCTTAGGATGAATCCTTCTTTGAGTCTCACCCATATCTGATTTAGATGATACCTCAGTGGATGAGATTTAGGGTTGATGCTGGCACAAGCCGGGGGCTGGTGGAGTAAAACGAATGTATTTTACATGAGGACATAAATTGAGGGGAGTGGGGTCAGGGGCGGAATGTTATAAACTGAATGTGTTCTCCACAGATTCGTAAGTTGACATCTGACCTCCAAAGTGATAGTATTTGGAGATGAGTCTTTAGGTCATGAAGGCGGGGCCCTCATGAAGAGGATTTGTGCCCTGATAAAAAGAGGCCAGAAAGCTCACTCTGTCTACCATGTGAGGACACAAGAATTCGGCAGTCTTGACCTGACCTTGCAGACCCCTTGACCTCAGAACTCCAGCCTCCAGAACAGTGAGAAGTAAATTCCTGTAGTTGAAGCCATCCCATTCATGGCATTCTGTTACAGCAGCTTGAACAGACTGATCATCATCCATAATAGGAGTCTTGGCTTCTGTCAGATTGGGGCCCCATAAGAGAAACCATAGACTAAGCAGCTTAGACAACAGGAATTTATTTACTTCTCACAGTTCTGAAGGCTGGGAAGTCCCAGGCGAAGGTCCAGAGGGATCGGCTCCTGGTGAGACCCTCCTTCTGGTTTGCAGATGGCTGTCTCCTCTGAGTCCTCACACAGCAGAGGGGCAGCTCTGGTTTCTTTCTCTTCCTCTTCTAATAAGGGCCCAGTCCTATGCTGGGGACTCCACCCTCATGATCTTATCCAAGCAAGTTACCTTACAAGGGCCCCGCACCTCCAGATACCATCATGCTGGGGAATCGATTCCCACATATGAGTTTTCGAGAGGCACAAACTCTCAATCAATCCATACAGCTCCTAACTATAAACTCTAGATTTCTCCTCTGCAAACCTCCTTCCATACATTTTTCTCCTGTTGATCTGTCTTTACAGCGATGTGTATGCCAGGAAGATCCTGCCCTCGCCTGGCCCCCTCCTGCACAGCCAGGAGCAGAGCAGCCCTGGTGCCCCCACGGAGGACAGGTCTGTGGTCTTCCTCCCTCTCTGACTCCCGACACAGCCCTGCCGTGGGTGCAGCGGGCTGAAACCACCAGTCGGCTTCTCTCAACCCCAGCAGCCCTCACAGACGGAGTCCAGGGCAGGCCTCCACCCTGGCACCCCAGGAATTCCCTGGAATCTCTCACAGATGCCAACTCCCAGAGCTGAGGAAGTGTCCCCAGAGTCACTGGGGCCCCAGGCAGGCAGAGTTGCCCCACGTGCGTGTGTGCGTGCGTGCTTAGTCACTTCAGTCGTGTCTGACTCTTTGCGACCCCATGGACTGTAGCCCGCCAGGCTCCTCTGTCCATGGGATTCTCCACGCAAGAATACTGGTATGGATTGCCATGCCCTCCTTCCGGGGGATCTTGCCGACCCAGGGATGGAACCTGCATCTCTTATGTCCCCTGCCCTGGCACGCGGCTTCTTTACCACTAGCGCCACCCAGGAAGCCCATGTGTCCTTGTAAATTGATGTACCTGGGGCCACTAAAGGAACAGGAGCCAGCCCAGGGGCAGTTCCATGTAGCCCACCAGCCCCACGCAGAGTCCCCAGGTGGGAAGGGATGGAGTTGACAGGCCTGGCCTCAGGCTGAGCAAAGCTGACGCAGCCTCTACCCCCATTGCGTGTCACCAGTGCCCCTGTCTCTTATACACATCTAGAAGAGAACACTGGTGCTACATACAATCCTCCCCACCTCCTAAGGGGGTGGATACTGTCCATGTCGTGTGGAGTGACAGGTGCTTGTCAGAGCCAGGAGAGCACCTCGTTTGAATTTCTCAAGGAGGATTTTACGATTTTACGTCTAGGGGTTGGAAGGAAAATGAGAAGGGAGAGGGGCCTTGCATCTGTCCCTTTTTAAAGGAGAAAAGAAATCTCACTTCTTCCAAATCTCATTGGCCACAATTTGGTCACCTGACCTCACATAGCTGCAAAGAAGGCTGGGAAATGTAGTATTCTAAATGTGGCAACTTGATAGGCTAAATAGTGTATGTTCTGTTTTTAAGGAGAGAAGAGGAAAGAGTTACCTCTGTCTCAGGAGCAACCAGCTAGCTAAGCGGCAACTCCAGGGCCGAGGTCATGGTCAGGCCCAAGGCGGGGAGGCCAGGGGCCAACTGGGACAGGGAGCTGAGGAAGCAGGAAGCTTCTGCAGGTTCCCAAAGCCTCAGGCAGGGCCTTGCACTCACCTCCCATGGGGGCAGAGGTAGGGGTGCTGGGGGGGTCACGTCCTAGAGCATAGACACCTAAGCCAGGGGCTGAGGAAGGCAAGCCCACCCTAGAATGAGCTTGGTTTGTGTTAGTTAAAGATGGGGCAGAGAGAGGTGGGGGTGAGGGGATGGAGGAGGTGCTGAAAGCTCGTGCAGCCGTGTGTCGGTCTGGGGACAGAGCACCCCAGGAGGAGGAGACGGCAAAGCAAAGGGCCAAGAGGCCAGGAGGAGCCTGGTCTATCAGAGAAACAGGGTGGCTGGAGTGCAGTGAGCAGCCTAGATCACACAGGGACGAGTCAAATTTCATCCCAAGGCTGATGAGAAGCCACAAAGGGTTTGAGCCAAAAGACCAGGCGCCATGTGCCTCACGTGGGTGCAGGCGGCTTGCTGCGGGGGCTGCAGAGAATCAAGGGTGAGAGTGGATTCAGCCATGAGCACGGAAAAGTGCCCTGGAAAGGTGAATCCCACAGTCAAAGGTCAAGCGTGGTAAAGTGTGGTGTGTCATTGTCCCCAGCATCCCAGAGAGGCCAGTGTCGTCCGTCCCTCTCACAGGGGACAGCCAGACGGACTCCGACATCCTGGCCTTCATCAAGGCCAGACAGAACATCCTGCAGAGGACAGGTAAGAGCCCCTTCCCGGCAGCTCCTCCAGGGCCCAGGTCATGGTCCGGCCCTAGGTTGTGGGGGGAGGGGCGGTGTGGGGAAAGCTGGAACAACAGGCAGCTGAGGAAACAGGAAGCTTCCGCAGGTTCCCAAAGCCTCGGGCAGGGCCTTGCGGTCACCTCCTGCATTGCCCACCGCTGCCTCCCCTGGAGACAGCCCCAGAAGGCAGCCTCAGACACACCGAGACAAGCCAAGGGGCTGGCCGGCCCAGGGGCCCCTGCCTGCCCCTCTTGGCAAAACGTCCCTCCGTCCCCAGCTCTTTAGGATGATGTCTGGTCGCCTGTCCCCAGAGCCAGCTCCCCTCTGTCTGCCCGCTCCAAACAGGAAGGGCTGACCCACGGTTTGGAACTCGTTCAACCCCCTCTTACTCTCCTGTCGGAGCCTGGTTCTTGCCAGCGAGTTGTAGGTGTGAACACCACCTGAAGGCCCAGGCCCGAGGACATGGGAACAGTCAGAGAAGAAATACGCGGTGTGTCAGGAGCTGGAAGAGAAAGAGAAGGCCCAGCCTGGCCTCCATCACTGGCCTCCCCCACTTCCTCGTGGCCCCTGCCTTCCTGCACAGACAGGATTTCTTCCCTCTCCCTGGAGACCCGTGGGACCAGCCTCCATCCGGGACCCCTGACCCCAGCCCCGCTTTTAGTCTTAGCCTCATTCCAGTAATCCAAAGGCTACTTGTCTGGCTTAGCGTTGCTTTCACATGGCCACAAGGCACCGGATGGATTAGGGTTAGGGATAGGGTTAGAAAAATTTGGATTCAAATTGAGCAGTCTCCAAGCCAGGCTCCCCCCTCCCCCCGCCCCAGTCATCCGCCAAATACTCTAATGATATGTATCAGACACAGACCAATACCGGACAGCCAGTCAGTAAATGAGCACTGTGTTTATTAGGCACCTTCTGTATGCTGAGCATTGTACCAGTGCTGGGGCCATATCAGTAAACAAGACTGAAGCCCTTGACAGGCTGGAAGGAAGGAGAGAGACTGTGAACACATCCCAGAGACATAAGATCATCCTCAGTGCCAACAAGAGCTCCCAAGTAGCTGGAAATCGTGAGGCATAGAGCTCCTCAGGGAGATGCTTTTATCTGGGGGGCAGGGGGGAAGGGGGAGACTCAAAACTGAGGCCTAAGAGTGAGAATGACGCAGCCGTGCGGCTCTGGGGGCCAGGGTTCCACTCACTCTGGGTAAAGCCTGGAGGGGAAGGACTCCGCTCGGTCACAGGGTGGGACAGAGACTGGCACGGCTGGGGCGAGGGGGCCAAGCCAGGGAGGATGGTCCCACAGGCCTCCTGGGCTTGGCTTCTGCTCCAGGAACGCGCGGTGGGAACTTGGGGAAGAACTGAAACCGTAGCGTGATGTCATCTGACCAGTGGTTTGGAAAGCTCACTCCGGCCACAGAGTGTCGTGCAGGCCACAGAGGACCAGGAGCCAGCGGTTCTCAGGGAAGTACCTTCCGGGGAAGGTCCGGATGGCCCGGACTTGCTGCCGCCTGCACAGGACGTGTGGGGGTCACAAAGATTTGTTTACACACTGAAAGGAACGGCCCAGGAAGGGGAGAAAAAATGGAGGGGGATTTATGATGTGGGAAAGAGGACCAAAATGCAAGAGAAAATTCTTTGAGGAAGTTGATGGAATAGTCCAGGACATAAGTGGAGGGAGCATTGGTTCTTGGAGCTAGGAGACACCCCCACCCCCCAGAACAAATTCACAAAATTCAACCACCATTTGTCCCATCCAGAAGTCTACAAATAAGCAATATTTTAAAGTTCCATTTATTCAGCTTTTGTTTCACACATTAGCGTCGTGACCCTCCAGCCCACTCCAAAGAGAAAAGGCAGACATCCAAGGTCTATGGCATTTTCCTGCTAACACCAGGCCTGGTTGATGCAGAAAACTGGGTCAAAGACTGGGGCACTCTTGTTTAAAAAAAAAAAAAAAACTATTTATTTTTATGTATTTATTTTATTTGGCTGACCAGGTCTTCATTGCAGCACGCGGGATGGTCCATTTTCATTGTGGCACACGGAATCTTAGTTGCTTACATGCACGATCTTAGTTCCCTGACCAGGGATCAAACCCAGGCCCCCTGCACATTGGGAGCCACTGGACTGCCAGGGAACTCCAGCTGGGATGCTTTCATTATGATGTTTAGAGCCTGTTACCAGTTAGATGTTTTCTTCATGAACATTATTCCATGTGGCGCCCTCAACATGCCTGTAAGACGCACAGAACCACGAGTGTGATCCCCCCTTTAGGCAGGAGAGGAAGCTGAGGTACGCCCCCCACCACCCACCACCCCCCACTGCAATGGCAAAGCCAGGAGAACCCAGGCCTCCTGTGTGCTCCACTGGGCCGAGTCATCTGCAAAGCCAGCTTGCTGGCGGGTGTTTTCTCTCAGTCTCCACCCTCCCTACAGCTGGGGAGCTTGGTTCTCCAAACAAACGGCAGCCTGGAAGTAATTCATCAAAACAAACACAAGTTCGAGGGTTCAGTTTTTATTCCCCAAAGGGAGGAAAATAATCCTGGGTTCTTAGTGACCACGGGGCCCCAGAGAAGCTGAAGACAGGGTGACAAAGGGCCCCCTCTGGCCAGGTCGGGGCTGCAGAGCAGCAGGTGCAGTCTCCCCCTCCCCCGACGCACGGCAGATGGCCCCGGTCCACCACGCCGCACTGTCTACACAGCCCACTTATCAGGCCTCCCTGTGGGCAAACACACGGGCTGGGCCCAGGCACCTTACCCTCCCCACCACAGCCAAAGCAAACACTGCCCGTCCCTGCCCTGGGCCCCTCTGCTCCTAATTCAGTGGCGCTGTCTGGCGGGGCTCCTTCACAAGTGCTCATTATGGGGGATTTGTGACCATCAGCCAAGGAACAAGAGCCCGGAAAGGGTGATTTAGCCGGCTCTTAGGCTTCACCAAGGGCCAGGATGAATCTGTTTGATTTAGGATTCCTGGGGAAGCTGTGGAGCATTTCAATCCCTGCCAGGGGCACACGTGGACAGGTATATCTCCCCCGGAAGGGGCATTAGTCATCCACAGTGTCAAAGCTGCTGTTTCTAGCTGCCAACGGTGGCTTTGAGAGCGGAGAAAATGAGATTAACCCCTTTCTAGAATCTTCCTTAATCCCTGAGTTTGGAAGAATGTCTTTCTGGAAACTTGATGTTTGCTGTGACCCCCCCTGCGACCACAACGCCCTCTTCTCCAGCCAGAAGGAGAACCCCCAAAGCCCCCCAGCGCCCCTAGCCTTAGCACCTCCACTCTGAGAAGCCCCTGGCTCTCTCCTTCCATCAGGAGCCCTCCCAGGGAAACAGAAACAGCACAGATCTGGGAAGGAAGAGACCGGGAGGTAAGGGCTGTCCATCTCGGCCCTGGGCAACCCTGGGCCGCTCACCTCCTCCAGCCTCCCTGTCACCCCTGTCAGGTTCAGATTCCACCTTTGCCCCGGTGGGCAGCTCTCCTGAGACAAGGTCCACAAAGTTCCCTCGTAACCTGCTGAGCTCCAGGGAGCCATCAGCAGGGAAACGGGCCTGTGTGTTGAGACCTGATCTGACGCGGAGAGGTGCAGTGGTGGTTTCAATAGTGTAACGGTGCCCTCTACCCTGGAATCCACAGTCACAAAAACCCCAGCATCAACTGGTAGCTCCGTTACTTAAATGAGGTTCATAGAGAATGAACGGGAACCAGGACATTTGTTGTGAGTGGAGGTCGATCTGTGCGAGGGGCTATGTCTTTGAATATCGTGCACTCTGAGCCCAGCCCTGGCCCTTTCTTCTCAGCCCCACCCTCACCCCCAGCCCTCACCGCAGGCAAGTGTCTGGGGCGGGGAAGCAGGGCAGCCCTAGTAGGGTGCTGGCTCTGACTCTGTGCTCCTTACCAGGAATCCTGGCCCAGGATGCTTCTCAGTGGTGCAGAAGAAGCCTCAGACCCGTGACTTGGTCCACAGCCACGTGCCTCATGATCCCCAGTACCTGCCCTTGTCACCTCTTGGAACAGAGAAATGAAAGCAGCGGGTTTGGGCCTGGCCATTCTTCAGAACAGCCGGGGCCCAGAGATTCTGATTTAATCCATCCTGAGAGTGGCCTGGGTATGAGGATTCCTAAGGGCGCCCTAGATGTTTCCAACCTGCACCAGAGCTGGGGGAACCTCGGGTCCAGAGTGACTATGACACATCACCTTCCCACACTCTGATGTGTCTGACTTCCTTCCTGGCCTAGGAGTCAATTACAACAGACAGGAATGTCTTAAAAATAAGGACCGGGCTTCCCTGGTGGCTCAGTGGTGAAGAATCTGCCTGCCAATGCAGGAGATGTGGGTTCAATCCCTGATCCAGGATTATCCCAAATGCCACAGAGCAGCTAAGCAAGAGCACCAAGTGTCCTGGGCCAGGATTCCTGGTAAAGAGCACAGAGCCTGTGCCTGGAGCCTGGGAGCCCTAGAGCCTATGCTCTGCAGGGAGAGACGCCCGCGCAGCAACAAGCCCACGCCCTGCAACTAGAGAGGAGCCCCCACAGAGAAGTCCGAGAAGCAGTGACGACCTGGTGCAGCCAAAAAATGAATAATATTTTAAAATAAAGGACATCTCAGGACTTCCCTGGTGGTCCAGTGGCTAAGAATCCACCTGCCAGTGCAGGTCACACAGGTTCTATCCCTGGTCCAGGAAGATCCCACGTGCCGTGGAGCAACTAAGCCCACGGGGCCGCAACCACTGAAGCCCACGCTCCGGAGCCCGTGCTCTGCAACAAGAGAAGCCACCGTAATGAGAAGCCCACACACCACAAACACAGAGTAGCCCCCGCTCCGCACAACTAGAGAAAGCCCGCACGGAGCAGTGAAGACCCAGCGCCGCCGAAAATAAAATAAAGTTTTTAAATTAAAATTAATAACACTAAGGACCATCTCCATTGAATTAGACAGTGAAGTCCACGGAACTAGATCTTGCACACAGAACTAAATTTGGGGATCAAGGGTTCGTAGCCTTGAATTGTTTTCAACATCTTCCTCCCTGTTACTTCCCACATTCTTTGCATCGCAGAGAATCACTGACTCCCCCTCTGGAAGAGCGAGCCGGCCACACCCACACCCCCCACTGCCAGGTACCCACGTCCACACCTGGATGCTGCAGCTGCCTCATCTCTCTGTCGGCTGCAGATTTTTTAAAAAATACAATGTTCTTTACCCAAGGATCTTCAGAAATTCTTATTATGGTAGCCAAACTTTAAGCACATTTACTGCACGTCTCCCATATTATTTCTCATACTTTTGTGGGCCCAGGGAGTCTGAGTGGGGCCCAAGAGTCTACATCTCTTAACAAGCTCCTGAAGATGCCTGTGCCACAGGTCAGTGGACCTCACTTTGCAAAGCAAGGAGCCACACTAGCTACTTGGCTTTTTCCAGGTACCTGGTCTACTCCAGCAATTTGGAAGTGAGAAAAGTGAGGCCCAGAGAACAAGCATGTTTTACTCAAGGTCATACCACCCTGGCTAGAACCCAGGGGTCTTGCTTCTTAGGCCAGAGAACCCTTTCTCCATGCCCCGCCATAGGAAGCTACAGGATGGGGTCACATGGTCAGGATAAAACATCATGGAATATTTTTCAATAGTGTAACGGTGCCCTCTACCCTGGGAATCCACAGTCACAAAAACCCCAGCATCAACTGGTAGCTCCGTTACTTAAATGAGGTTCATAGAGAATGAACGGGAACCAGGACATTTGTTGTGAGTGGAGGTCGATCTGTGCGAGGGGCTATGTCTTTGAATATCGTGCACTCTGAGCCCAGCCCTGGCCCTTTCTTCTCAGCCCCACCCTCACCCCCAGCCCTCACCGCAGGCAAGTGTCTGGGGCGGGGAAGCAGGGCAGCCCTAGTAGGGTGCTGGCTCTGACTCTGTGCTCCTTACCAGGAATCCTGGCCCAGGATGCTTCTCAGTGGTGCAGAAGAAGCCTCAGACCCGTGACTTGGTCCACAGCCACGTGCCTCATGATCCCCAGTACCTGCCCTTGTCACCTCTTGGAACAGAGAAATGAAAGCAGCGGGTTTGGGCCTGGCCATTCTTCAGAACAGCCGGGGCCCAGAGATTCTGATTTAATCCATCCTGAGAGTGGCCTGGGTATGAGGATTCCTAAGGGCGCCCTAGATGTTTCCAACCTGCACCAGAGCTGGGGGAACCTCGGGTCCAGAGTGACTATGACACATCACCTTCCCACACTCTGATGTGTCTGACTTCCTTCCTGGCCTAGGAGTCAATTACAACAGACAGGAATGTCTTAAAAATAAGGACCGGGCTTCCCTGGTGGCTCAGTGGTGAAGAATCTGCCTGCCAATGCAGGAGATGTGGGTTCAATCCCTGATCCAGGATTATCCCAAATGCCACAGAGCAGCTAAGCAAGAGCACCAAGTGTCCTGGGCCAGGATTCCTGGTAAAGAGCACAGAGCCTGTGCCTGGAGCCTGGGAGCCCTAGAGCCTGTGCTCTGCAGGGAGAGACGCCCGCGCAGCAACAAGCCCACGCCCTGCAACTAGAGAGGAGCCCCCACAGAGAAGTCCGAGAAGCAGTGACGACCTGGTGCAGCCAAAAAATGAATAATATTTTAAAATAAAGGACATCTCAGGACTTCCCTGGTGGTCCAGTGGCTAAGAATCCACCTGCCAGTGCAGGTCACACAGGTTCTATCCCTGGTCCAGGAAGATCCCACGTGCCGTGGAGCAACTAAGCCCACGGGGCCGCAACCACTGAAGCCCACGCTCCGGAGCCCGTGCTCTGCAACAAGAGAAGCCACCGTAATGAGAAGCCCACACACCACAAACACAGAGTAGCCCCCGCTCCGCACAACTAGAGAAAGCCCGCACGGAGCAGTGAAGACCCAGCGCCACCGAAAATAAAATAAAGTTTTTAAATTAAAATTAATAACACTAAGGACCATCTCCATTGAATTAGACAGTGAAGTCCACGGAACTAGATCTTGCACACAGAACTAAATTTGGGGATCAAGGGTTCGTAGCCTTGAATTGTTTTCAACATCTTCCTCCCTGTTACTTCCCACATTCTTTGCATCGCAGAGAATCACTGACTCCCCCTCTGGAAGAGCGAGCCGGCCACACCCACACCCCCCACTGCCAGGTACCCACGTCCACACCTGGATGCTGCAGCTGCCTCATCTCTCTGTCGGCTGCAGATTTTTTTAAAAATACAATGTTCTTTACCCAAGGATCTTCAGAAATTCTTATTATGGTAGCCAAACTTTAAGCACATTTACTGCACGTCTCCCATATTATTTCTCATACTTTTGTGGGCCCAGGGAGTCTGAGTGGGGCCCAAGAGTCTACATCTCTTAACAAGCTCCTGAAGATGCCTGTGCCACAGGTCAGTGGACCTCACTTTGCAAAGCAAGGAGCCACACTAGCTACTTGGCTTTTTCCAGGTACCTGGTCTACTCCAGCAATTTGGAAGTGAGAAAAGTGAGGCCCAGAGAACAAGCATGTTTTACTCAAGGTCATACCACCCTGGCTAGAACCCAGGGGTCTTGCTTCTTAGGCCAGAGAACCCTTTCTCCATGCCCCGCCATAGGAAGCTACAGGATGGGGTCACATGGTCAGGATAAAACATCATGGAATATAGGGGAGGGACCCTGGAAATGCAGCTAACCGAATAAAAGCGCTTGCCCTGTCACCTCTGGCCCATGAATACCTGGAGCAAAAAGCAAGGAGCAAATCTGCAAGAATGAAACAGGTGTATCAGTGAAAACCGTGGAGCTAGAAAATTAGTGTGGGTCCTGGCTCGGGCTGATGAGACTTTTGCAAAGAGCAAAGCAGGCAGGCATTTGGGGAGTAGACACAGCCCCCTGGGAGTAAGGCCCTGAGAGGAGGAGCGCCACCTGATACCCACGGGGGATGATCCAAGCGGTCCATGACCCAAGCAGAGCCTAACCGAGACCACCGTCTCCTTTCAGGTTTCCAGTAAACACCCCGGTGCATTGTGGCAGCAAGAACGGACTCCAGATGAAGGTCTCAGCTCCAGCAGCAACCTGTGAACTGCTGGAAGCAATTGGTGACCTGGATCCCAGTCGGGAGGCTGTGTTTCTTTAAGGATGGAGCCCTGGATGCTGCCAGTGGGGCTGGGGCCAGGCTTACGGTGCTGTCCTTGCTGTGGGTGCTGGAGCCATGGGCAGCCAGGCAGTGCCGGGTTCTAGTGCTTTAGCTCATCCTTGCTGTGGTCTTTCACATAGACAACTACAAGCCTTTGAGATCATGAAACAGTACCATCCTAGCGCAGTGGGAGGGAAGCTCACACTGGTAGAAGGAGGGGGAAATGATAATGAGTTATCTTTAGCTATGGGGTTGGTCAAAAAGTTCATATGGGTTTTTCTGTAACATCTTACAGGAAAATTCCAAATGAACTTCTAGACAACCCAATATTTTCCCGCCACTCCCCTGCCCCAGCCCCTGGTTGAGACTCCCAGGAATGGCTGGGGCAGCCACACAGCAGGTCAGACCAAAGACAAGGCAGTGGAGAGCAGCAGGGCACCCAGATGGCCAACCCTGCCCTCCCAGGCCAGACCCCGCACCATCACTCTCACGGTCCAGCTGACCCACGGGTGACACCTGAACCAGCTGCGTCTCCAGGGAGCCGCCCCTGCAGCAGCACCCGGAGGGCAGTGGACGGCTCCCAGGAGCTCTGCTGAGATCCGCAAGGAGTAGTGTGGTGCCTTGGGCCTCACCTTCACTCCGTGCCTCGAGGCTGGGCAGGGTTTGGGCCAATCCTCCCCGCTCCCACAGGGGAACTTATCTTAGGGAGCCCTCTCAGCACTCCAGGCTCAGGGCTAATGGAGAGTGGGCCGCCCCTTAGAGGCCCCTGGGGGGACTGCCACCCTCCTCAGGACAGCTGGCAGTAGGTCCAAGCCAGCTGCAGCAGGGTGGATTGAGGTGGGGGAGGGACCCTGGAAATGCAGCTAACCGAATAAAAGCGCTTGCCCTGTCACCTCTGGCCCATGAGTCGCCCTGGGGTGGGAGCAGAGAGTATGGCATGGTCAGTTTCCTCACCCACCCTCCCGACCCTTTCAGGTCTGGGTAACAGGATCATGCATGAGAAGCTAGGTGATTACATTTCAAAGCTGGACAGAGCTCCTCCGACCCACACCCTTGTTATAACGTTAGAAAACTGAAGCGGGGCAGGGTGGGGGTGGGGAGAGGCTTCCCTGGTGACTCAGCGGTAAAGAATCCACCCACCAATGCAGGAGACAGGTTCCATCCCTGGGCCAGGAAGATCCCACACGCTGACGCGAGCCGCTAAGCCCGGGAGCCACAGCTCCTGAGCCTGTGCTCTAGAGCCCAGAGCCGCAGCTACTGAAGCCCCTGTGCCCCAGAACAAGAGGAGCCGCTGCAGTGAGAAGCCCCAGCACCGCAACTAGAGTAGCCCCAGCTCCCGGCAACGAGAGAAAGTGCATGTAGCAACAAAGACTCAGCACAGCCAAGGATAAATGAAGAAAATTATTTTAAAAAAAGAAAGAAAGAAAAATGAAGTGAAAGGGAGGTCCTGGTTGTTAATTTACAGCCAGTTATCAGCAGAGTTCCCCTCCTCGGGTTGCTTTCCCTGATCACTCCCCCAACCCTGGTCACCCTCTATCCCATCACTCTGTTATCTCTTCATCACTACCTGACAGATCTCAGATCTTTATTTGCTTTTTTTCCCCTTTATTGGACACGGTGCATGTCTTGTGGGATCTTAGTTCCCCAACCAGGGTTTGAACCCAGGTCCCCGGCATTGAGAGCAAGCTGTCCTAATCACTGGCCTGCCAGGGAATCCCCGACTTGCTTCTTCTCTAATGGTCTTCAGAGCCCACCGCTGCCAAGACTAAAAGCTCCACAACAACAAGGGAGTGTTTGTCCTGCTCGCCACTGTGTCCCCAGCAATGTGTCCTCAGTTCACGAGTGGCAGAGTCAGAGCCACGCTCCTGCTCTTGGGCCCCCGTGACCTTCCCTGGGCCCACTGGGCATTCTGGCCCCCACATGGCATGTGGCAAATTCTTAGGGAAGCCCATGGAACCAGGGAGGGGGGTGCAAATTGCCCTCACAGCTTGATTCTAGAAGCCTCCCCAGGAGTCCACAAGGCACATACACGCTTTTTCCCTCTCTCTCTCTCCTAAGAGCCTCGAGGATGGCATGGAGTGGGCCAGGCTCCCTCAGAAACAGGCTCAGAGTACCCGGCACACCTTGGTACCCAGCCCTCTGGAGCTGGTTCCTCTGCGGACCCTAATGCTCCTGCCCGGAAGTTACCTCCCAGACCCGAAGGCTTGACAGGGATGTGTGACATGGCCCCATGCAGAGCGCAAACCCGCCTCCTAGAACAGATGCTGAGACCAATGAGGAAAAGAAGAGAGGAGTCACCCCCTCCCCACAGAGGCTGACGTGGACGGCCGCTCCCCTAGTGCAACTTCCCCTCAGCCCTGTGGGTCCTGCAAATGGGAGGAGCAGAGGAAATGTTCTGGAAAGACCCTCCAACAGGGTCTTTCCACACCGGGCATTCGCAGTCTGCAACGGGTTCCAGAGAGCCGTGAAGAGGTCCAGAGTATCTGAGTTGACTCCAGGCCGAAATGTGGAGTTTTCCCAAAACATCTTCCGGAAAGCGGCCTGGCCAGTGACTTCCCACCCAGGTCCTACTAGGACCGAACTGGCTGTGCCAGTCCAGTGGCAGGAAGTGTTAGGAGGAGGGAGGCTTAGAATATGACTTTCTCGGGTCTTGGAAAGGGCTGGGGGTGGAGGGGTGGTTAGAAAGCAGATAGAGAAGCTGTGGTAATCTGAATAACCCACCTTAATTCTTCACCCGCTGCGTAACAGAAGCAGGCATCCAAAGCCCTGGCCACGGCCTCATCAGGGCAGAGTACGCCTCCTTGCCCCTTCAATCTGGGCTCGGCCCTGCGACTTGCTTTGGTTGGTGGGGACATTGGCAATTACGATACAAGCAGAGGCGTGAAATGTGCCGGCCTGGCTGGGCCTGCCTCTTGCCAGGCTGGTGATCTCTGCTTGGCAAGAACATGCCCTGGGCAGGCGCTGCCTCCTTGAACTTACACCCCAGAACATGCAGTGCGCAGACCTGGGCCCAGGCCACAACCTGGAGTTGAGCCCCGCAGCACTGGAGCCTGGATTCCCCATCAGCGGCCCAGGTCTGCTGAGCCTTGGCTGAC
>SJYC01134827.1:0-32992 GCA_006408675.1 Madoqua kirkii
GGGTGACTTGCTACAAAGCATTAACTGTAGCAAGATCCACAGAAATTGAAACCCAGAGATCCTATGTGAACAGCCCCAGAGTTTCTCAGAGTTCATTTCCTTCCTTCTATGCCACCTATCGAAAGGCACTCGAGGGTTTCCATGCCTATCCAGTGGTTAAGATAATCCCTGCCCACACAGCGGCCATGGGTTCGGTCCCTGCTCTGGGAAAATCCCACATGCCACAGAGCAACTAAGTCCGCGCACCACAACTACCGAAGCCCGTGCCTAGAACCTGTGCTCTGCCACAAGAGAAGCCACCGCAACGAGAAACTCGAGCACCGTAAGGAAGAGTAGCCCCCACTCGCTGCAGCTGGAGAAAGCCCACTCACAGTGGTGAAGGCCCGGCACAACCAAGAAATAAAATTCACGACGACGACGACGATTCAGCGAAGTCAGCACAGACTGAGACACGCTGGGGTATCTGCCGCCGGGTGGTCCGAGGCGGTAGGGACCCTAAGAGGTCCGTTCTTGTGACCTCACCCAACGGTAAAGGAAGAGGTTACGTACTTACACTTTTCACTTTCACTTCAGCGAGTCGACACCGTCTGAGAAGAGCTGGGGTACCTGACGTCGGGTGGTCCGAGGAGACAGGTACCCTAAGAGGTCCGTTCTTATGACCTCGCCAAACGGTAAAGGAAGAGGTCCCCTAGAAGGGAAGTGTCCTAGTTTGGGTGCAGAGGACGTAACGTCCGTCTCAGAAATGGCTGACTCGATCCTCCCTTCGTCCGCGAACTCCCATCCAACATACAACGACCGTGAAACCCGATGCTATCTCGTTGTCTCTGGACTAAGTCGGAGGACGTGATTCTCTGACTTTTGATCTGTTCTGTGTATTTTGTTTCCAAAAGGTTGTACCAATACTTTCCGTCACGTTCTGCACCTCGGGGTTCTCTTCTCTTTGTTCTCTCCACTCGGGCGATCAGCGGACACACGTCCCGTCCGACCGTCACGTCCTCCATTGGAGGAGGCAGTAGGGAGTCGACCATTCCTACTCCAACCCTCTATTTGTGGGGTGGGAGGAAGGTGGGGCACCTTGTTGAGACTCACTCGGGATGTGTCCACCACGGGGGGTCCCGGGGACCACGGGTGTCGCCGGTGGACGAGGTAGCGTACACACCCCGACGGGTGCAAGGAGGGGACGGGGGAAGGGGTAAAAGAGTCTTAGGGAAGGACCCGAGTGAAGGGTCTATTTGGTGCGTGTGGGTGTAGACCAGAGTCTCACACGAGGTTCCAGTCAGGTTGAGTCCGTTCCTGTATATAAAGTTCAGTGAGAACGTAGTTCGAGAGACCTGACTACTCTTACCCTCAGGGGAGTTGAAGCTGATCTCGGGGGGAAAGTTGGAGTGATGTGTGACCCCGAGTCCTTAGCCAGAGAGTACTCTTTCCTTAGGGCGACGGGGTTATTTGTTACCTTAGAAGACTTGCTCTAGTTATTGTCGACACGAACAGACTACCAGGCAGAAGTCGGAAGAAGGGGAACCGAAAGGGGTAGGGGACCCCCGGTGTGTCGGGTCGTCCTGGAGGGGACTGAGATACCGGTCGTCCCGTGAGTGTCGGTGTGCGGGACGGAGGGTGTGGGAAGTGTCTCCCCTGTGGCGGTCCTCGGGTCTGCTGGTGTGTGACCCGAACACCGAGACCGGGGTACTAGTGACACATCCACCCGCGGCAATCCCGCCGTCCTGGACTCTGGCCTCGCGAGGTGGACGGGAAAGGGGACGTCCGCGGTGTGGACCCGGTGCACCCGGAGTCGGGGAGGGGACTCGAGACCAGGCCTTACGTGGCAAGAGTAAACACGTCTATGTACGGATTCTCGTTGAGACACTCGCTTATGGCTACAACCTACCGCCGACCCGCTCGGTCGGACGGGAGGGGAGGTCCGAGTAAGTCTGCCTTTCTCCGGGTGTAGGTCGGCGAGACAAACGGGACGTAGGAGACCGGTGATATGTACTTTAACTAGCCCCACTCCCCCTCTCAACAAAAAGAAGAAAAAAAAAGGTTAGAGGAATAATCAAGTCGGAGTCTTCCAGGGAATAGTGACGGCCTACAGTCCGGTGTGAGACGGTCGTCCGGACCGGTGCAATCTGAGAGGTAATTAACTAAAACGGGAGGGTGGAACCCCTTCGTGTTTAACCGCGACGGGTAATCGTCGTCATTAAGGGACTTTCCCTAATATTTAGTACGGGACACAGGTAGGTAACGAGGGTCACCTCACCGCGGGTGCACCCCTCCACAGTACGTCTGTCCCTGGTACAGACTACCCGTCCTCTCCCGGGACGTCCGGACTTCTTTAAACCTGGCCAGGCCAGGCCACAGCCAGGCAGGGGAGCAGCCAAGGCAGGTGCCAGCACACAGAGGGCATTCAGCTCACATATCTATGCGTGAAGCGGAGGCAGGGCAGGCACTGGCCCTGGAGTGGGGAGCACTTCTGGACCGATCGAGCTGAGCTCCTGGCAAGTCCACCATGAAGGCTCCACCCTTTAGCTCTGTGGTCCCTTAAGCCGGAAGAGCTCCTGGGAAAGGCTGTCTTAAACTCCAGCCAGGTGGCTCAGACAGTAAAGAAGCCACCTGCAAATGCTGGGGTCTGGGGTTCAATCCCTGGTTTGGGAAGATCCCCCAGAGAAGGGAATGGCTACCCGCTCCAGTATTCTTGCCTGGAGAATCCTATGGACAGAGGATCCAGTGGGGTACAGTCCAGGGGGTCACAAGGAGTCGGACACAACTGAGCAACAAACACACAGTGCCTTGTGAGAGGAAACAGCAGCAGCAGGGAGAAATGGGGCGAGGCCTCAGCAGGGGATCCCCAAAGGAATGGGGGTCTTGGCCCACAAGGAGCCTGGCATCCTTTCTGTCCAGGCCCTGAGGGAGCCCTGTCCATCTGCAACAGACGGCCCTCCCCACCATGCTCACCTGTCTCCCCCTCTCCTTCCACCGGAGAACCACCACCATCACCTGCAGACCACGCCCAGACTCAGCAAGGATATTCGCACAGAAGTTGCTAAAACCCGCCCAAGTCCCCAGACAGCAGCCGGTGAGCTTTCCAAATAGTAAAGGAGAACTCTTCACATACTGAACTTCTCCTAGGCAATAAAATGGGATTTGATTATCACACACCTGGCAGGTGTGTAAGCATAACCCTAGCTTAGAACCAGGACTGAGGGCGAGATGTGTGACCCAGATGTTTGCTTCTGCCCCAGGACCAGCCAGCCTCCCAGCATGGTGCTGTCTGGGAAAGCTCTGGGTGTGAGGAGGGCCTTACAGGAGGCGGCTGTGGACCCCCAGGTGGCCTCAGGGACCCAGAGCCAGCAGGACTGCAAGGAAGGCACCTGTCACCCCCAGACAGGGCCCCGACTGACCCTTGAACTTATCTAACCATTGAGAAGAAATAATCCCTAACTGTGGTTTAAACAAATTGGGCTTAGATTTCAAACCCATTTAAATCTAGAGGTAGGCGTGTGCAGGAATCAGCTGAGCATCTTTGAGATGCTCGTGACCTTTCCCTCAAGACACAGGGTGCTGAGCAGGGGCCAGCATCTGTGCATTCAGGGCAGACCACCCTTCGTTCAGACACAGCATCCTCAGCCCACTCCTCCACAGCTATCTATCTCTGTTCACATCTAATTGGCCAGAACGAGGTCTCGGTGGTGGGGGTGGAGGAGGGATGCGGAACGGGCGGCCCGGCTGCAAGGGAGCTCCAAAAGGGGGCAAGGGGCAGGCGATCCCCCGATCCCCTCCCCTTCTCTGGGCCCCTCTCCTCCGCTTTCACATGTTTGCTTCAAATGGCCTGGCCGCACCCGGGGCTCCTCGGTGGACTGTCCACAGCCTCCTGGAGCCATTTGCCTGCAGACGCAGAGCTAGAAATGCCAGATGACTGCCTGGGTGGGGACGATGACAGCCCGGCCTCCCTGCCTCCAGGGGACTAACTGGGTGCACTTCACCCACCAGGGCTCCCCAGAAACCAGGGGAAGATAGGCTACAGTGCTTTGTTTAACCCCCTATGGGTCTCACTTACTTCACTGCCCAGACATAAAGCGCCCTCGAAGGGCTGTTCCTGAGACAGTGAGGAGTGAGGAGTGGGTGCCATCAGCCGGGCTCCACTGCCTGGGGCTGACATGTACCACTGTGGGGCTCTGTTCACCGACAAGGAGGGAAAAGCTATCAGCATGGGAACTCGTGTCTGCGGGCACAGCTCATTATAGGAAACACCAGAGAACACAAGCAGATTATACTGACAACCCTCGCACGCTTGCTGGTGGGAATGTGCAATGGCACAGCTACTTTGGAAAACAGTCTGGTGGTTCCTCAAATAATTAAACATAGAGTGATCATGTGACCCAGCAATTCTGCTCTTAAGGACACGGGAGAAATAAAAAGTTACAATCCCACTAAAAGAGACTCGTACGTGAACACTCATAGCAGTATTATTCATAAAAGCCAAATATCTATCAACTGATAAGTGGGTATATAAATATACATAAAATGTTGGTACATATCCATGGAATGAAATATTATTCAGCCATAAAGAATGGAGCAGTGAACTTGCTACATTTCAGATAAACCTTGAAAACATTATGCTAACTGAAGAAGCCAGACACAGAAGTCAACGTGTTGTATGACTGCACTTAAATGAAATGCTGTCTAACAAGGCCCTATTGTCTAGCACAGTGAACTACTGATATATTCGATGTCCTGTGATTAAACTATAAAGGAAAAGAATATATTTTTTTAATGTATATAAGTGTATAACTGAGTCACTTTGCTGTACAGCAGACATAGGTACGATGGTGTTAATCAACTATACTTCACTCTTTTAAAATTTTTAAATATGTCCAGATTAGGGAAATCCTGAGACAGCAAGTTAACTGTTGCCAGAGGCCAAGGGGCAGGCTGGACTGATGGGGGTGACAGCTAAAAGGTACAAGGTTCTGCTCTGAGGTTTTAAAAATATTCTAAAATTGATCTTGGGATACTTGCAGGCCTCTGAATATTCTTGAACAGAGAAACCATTCAATTATATACTTGAAGTGTGTGAATGGTAGCATGTGAGTTATAAATTAAAAAAAAAAAAGTGCTGCAAATACATACACACGTCCAGAGTAAGAGAGGAAAACATCCTCGATTCCACCCACCCAGAGGGAACCGCTGCTAACACCTCCAGGCCAGGAGGTATTTTGTTTTAGCTTCTTTTTATTCACACTTACGTCTCACCGACGTAGCCTCCCAAGGGAACCGGCTAAGGGTTTCAAGCGAGGAGGACTTTCAGCAAAAACTCTAAAGCAAATGCATCCGGTTTCTTAGGAACATCAACCCTCACACTTTTCCTGATCCAGGCTGTCATTTGTCTGTTTGCTTTCTCCTGATTTGTCACCCAGGTCTCTCATCCATGGGTTCCCCCAAGAGGCAGGTCCATCCTTCCAGCCCCATTTCGTAGCCAAGGCAACTGAGTGCAAGTTTTATTCACACCCGTTCTGATTTCTTCCCAGCTCCTAAGCGTGGGGCTCAGAAGATGTCATGGGTGAGAAGCTGGGAGCTGGCAAGGAAGCCAGGACAGAGTGAAGGGGAGCATCAGATTTGGTCCCCAAACACCCATCCAACTTGGAGGCAGAAAGTGGGACATGATGCACTCAGGAGGACCATTAGGTCTCTTTGAAGGGTCCCTGCCACTGACCTGCTGCTCTCCACGGGGAAAAAAAAAAAAGCCTGGGCGGGGGGTGGCAGGCCTGTTTGCACTCAGGGCACTTAGCGCAGCCAAGCTGAGCTGCACTGTTCAAACAGACTCCCCAGCCTCCGAACACCTGTGCCACCAAGGGAGGGTGAGGCAGGCAGGAGGCCGGACCAGGTCCCCCCGCGCTTCCCGTCTCATTTCCACAGCCACCCCCACGGACCTGGCACAGTCCTGGGCCCGCCATGCCCCGCGCCGGGCTCTGCAGCTGCTGGGGCGGCCGGGTGCTGCCCCTGCTCCTGGCCTACGTCTGCTACCTGCTGCTCGGCGCCACCATCTTCCAGCTGCTGGAGAAGCAGGCAGAGTCTCAGTCCAGGGACCGGTTCCAGTTTGAGAAGCTGCGCTTCCTGGAGAACTACACCTGCCTGGACCAGCAGGCCGTGGAGCAGTTTGTGCAGGTGGAGGGGAGAGACTGATGTGGGACGGGGGTTGCAGGGTGGGGGGGAGTTGCAGAATGCAGGTCCAGAGCCATCACTGATGGCTGAGGCCCCATTGGAAGCTGAGCGTGATGGGAACAGAGAGCCAGGGGAGACCTGAAGTCAGAGTCTGTCCCCTGGGATCTATAACTGGATTGCTGTGTGGCATTGGGCAAGCCACTTAACCTCTCTGGTCCCCTTCTATGTGAGGAGAATAGTCTTATATGTGCCGCAGACGTTTGAGAGCTGATGAAGAGCTCTTTCTAGGCTGCCACTTGCTGCATAAATGTGAACCGTGTGTCAGGGCTACCAGCGCTGTGCACACTTCCGCCCCCACACTCCTCGCTTCCCCTTTCCCGGCTCCAGGCAGCTTCTTCCTCTGCTGTCCCACTAGCTCACCTTCCCCCTCCCCGGGTGCTGACCACACTGTGGGTGGGAGACACAGATGAAGGTCAGGAGCAGCCACCACACCAGCTGCCATGGACCTGGGCTTGATGGGCAACAGCCAGGGTGACTGAGCCCCACCCCTCTGGTGCCCACGGGGCATCTTTGGTGACAGATGGGTCACCCTGCTTGGACCCCTTCTGTAGAAACTCTGGGGTCCCAGTCCCCTCTCTTCCAGAAACCAGCCAAAACCAGGGTGTTGTGGGGGAGGGTGAGACCAGGGGGTCCAGTGGGAGACAACACCCCCACAAAGGAGCAAGCCACATGCAGATTCATCACAATGACTGGTCTTTATTGAGTGTTTACAACGTGCCCCAAACAGCAGGGAGCAGCACCATCATGAGGGAGTCAGACCAGTACTGGTCCATCCCCTGGGCCCAGTGTTTTCTGTGTGTTTCCTCCTAATTACCTATTGCCACCACTCTCAGGTTCGCAGGTGGGGACTGGAGGGGTATGCGGCCCAGAGCTACGTAGTTAATGGCAGAGGCAGAACTCAAACCCAAGCCAAGCTGCTCCTCGCCACACAGCTTAACATAAGTGCAGGGGGCAGCTCTCAAAGGCTGGGCCCTGGCCTAGCAGCATCAGCCCTAGGGGACGCTCCTTACGAAGGCCACCCTTCAGGTCCCACCCCAGACCTCCTGAGTCAGGAACTCCAGGGGGCAGCCAGGGCAACAGGCAGGCCGTGTGTTAATAAGTTCTCAGGCCACACTGATGGACCCCCAAGAACAGCAGGCCTAGAAGATGAGAGGTATGCTGGCTGGTCAGAGAACTTTCCAGAGTCGTGAAAAGCCCTTTCTCCCAGGAAAAGGAGTTTCCGGTCTCAGGTTTCATTTCCTCGCTCCCCAGCAGCACGGGGCTGGGACCATAGCAGCCCAGTCTGGGCTGAGAAGGGCTCAGGATGGGGAGGAAGGCAGGGGCCCTGGAACCCCTCCACGCTCAGCTCCTGGTTGGAAGCAATTCCTGGCGCTGCAGAGGGAGCAAAGGAAGGACTGGTAGCTGGTATGTAATTAATGGCACAGGCTTGACTGCAGTCTCCAGGGAGGTGTCACTGATGAAAGGCCCTCAGACCTCCCCGGGGTCCTCAGCCTCCTTGGGAGGGACCCTCACTTGCCAGGGGATGTCCAAGTGAGAGGCAGAAGAATGCCAGGAAGATTCCCAAAGAACGCCCGTGACAGTCATCGCTGGGTGTCCGCACGGGATTGCTTCCAGGAACCCCAGCGATACTCTCCGAATCCGCCGGTGTGAGCCCGCAGGTGTGAATCTCCTGGATGCACAGGGCCTGCTCTACTGTTCAGATGACAGTAGGGGGAGCGGAGCTATAACAGTAACAAAAGCAGTATTGAAGACCGACACCATCAGGAAACTTGCCCAGGGCGCAAGCCTGCCCTTCTCACCTGGGCACGGGGATTCTTAGAGAAGAATGCGCAGTCCGCACTGGGAGCCCCACCCCCAGCACCCTCCGCACTGCGGCCCCTCCTTGCAGGATGGAGACCCGCAGCCTGGCGGAGGGGACAGCCGGCTCTTAGGGGCAGTGCTGCTCCCAGGGGCGAGGGTCTCTGGGGAGCAGGCGTGTTCCGGAATGTTCGGTTCTGGCCTCTCTGGATGTGTGGGAAAGAGAAAGAGGCCAAGGTTCACATGAGAAGAGGCCAATTCTGCCAAAGTGAGGAGAAGCAGACAGCCCCGGTCACGACATCCAGACTGGCCTGGCCCTCGCAGGGGTCACCCCCAGCCCCGGCAGAGCTTGCTCACCCAGCCAGCGGGGAAATGGTTCCCACAGGCACCGGAGGCCGGAGCTTTCCCCTCCCCCCCCCACCTCCCTCTGGCCTTTGGGGCTCTACCAGGTGGCCAGGCTGCGCAGCTACCCTGGGACAATTCACTGCTACAGGGGAGGAGTTTGGGAGCAGATGGGGGCAGGTGTCCTGCCCACCTCCCAGAGGGTTTGGCGGGGGACAGAGGGGCTGAGGCTTGAGTCTGCAGGGTTCAAGTTCAATAAAGAATAGCATGCACACATGTGCAACATATGACACCCATGCACACACCACATGTATACAACACATCACACATATACACCACCAACAAACACACACACACACACACACACACACACACACACACACACACACACAGGAGACCTTTGCCCTGGCCTCTGATGGAATTTCTCCCATAGACCTGGGACTCACCAGGGGGCGGCAGAGAGCAAGCCTGCCAGTTCACCTGGAAGCTCAGAGAACTCAAGGTCCTCTGGCCACCATCAGCCCCCAGAGAAGGCAGCCTCGTGGCTTTCCCGTGGTCCCAAACCTCATGTTCGCAAGTACACCCTTCCAGGAACATCCAACCCAAAGTCTTCTCGTTGTCCTGGCAACCCCTGGAGTCTCACCCTCTTGGCTATAGGCAACATGTCCCACCTGGACGGCTCTATAAGTACTGTCTGTCCCCTTGGGGCCATCTCTCCTCCACCAGCCACACTTAAAGCCCAAATCACACTCAGCCCTTGGCCAGCGAAGCAGGAAGTGACCTTGGAATTCAGCGACCTTGGGCAAGTCAGCCACTTTGACTTGCCTTAGTTTCCTCTTCCATGAAATGGGAATGTGACTTAAGAACTTCACTAGGTGAAACAACAGGGGAGCACTCAGTGGGGAGGCTGCCCACCAGCCAGTGCCGTCAGCAACCTCTTCCTCCCACCCCCTGCTGCTCCACAGGTCATCATGGAAGCCTGGGTGAAGGGCGTCAACCCCAAGGGCAACTCCACCAACCCCAGCAACTGGGACTTCGGCAGCAGTTTCTTCTTTGCAGGCACGGTCGTCACCACTATAGGTAAAGCGTTGGGATGGAGAAGGCCACCCTCAGTACTCCCGCTGAAGTCTGAGTTCCCCAAAAGCAGTGGCCGAGACAAGGATGTGGTTTATCTCAGAAACGATTCTGGGAAGCAGGGGAAGCAGGAGAGTGAAACAGGAAGAGGAGAAAGGGCAAGAGAGTTTGCAATCATGAGCAGGGGACTGGTTAGGGCCACTGGGTTCACCAGTGCTGGGGACCCTCTGAGAAGCCAAGGAGAGCCCAGCCAAGCAGGGAGGAAGCAGGCGTATTTATCTACTGACTCCTGCCCTGGCTGTTGAGGACTGAGTCCGGATGTATGAATTCTCCAGCATTTCGGACCTGCCTCCAGACCAAACACGCTCCTGTGGCCAGAAGGACCCCTCGGTAGACAGAGAGGCAGGGACTTGGGGTGGGGGGTCCCCTGCATGTCCAAGAGCTGTCCACTCAGCTGCAGCTGCTGTCCCGGTGTTCCCAGGGGACAGAGCACCAATGGCGTCTGCTCTACTCCCTCGGCCAGAAAACCCACCCCCTCCCACAAGGAACCCCTCCATCCCACGGAGCCCGGTCTCCCCATTCATTCGATTAAGTTCAGTTCCACACACTGTCCTTGAATTCAGGTGACATTAAAGCAGTTGGAGTGGAGGTAGCAGAGTATAAACTTGGACCAGACCCAAGCTTGGCTCTCAAGGAGCTTCTGATCCAATAATGAAGGATAAGATAAGCACGCTAAAAACAGGAGCACAGGGCAAACTAGATAGCTAGATAGGAATGACACAAAGCACTGTGGGGAATCACACCTGGTAAAGATGAAGAGGCTGGCAGTCAGGAGGGCTTCCTAGAGGTGGTGTTTTTGGAGATGAGCCTTCAAAGGATACTTACCAATCGAGATCATTCTAGAAGAAGTTGAAAAGAGTGTTCATGAGAACAGAGGAGCTTTCTCTCTGCCCCGCCCCACCCTCCCCTTTGCACCTCTTCTCCCTGTGGTGGTGGAAAATCAGCCTCTGCTAGAGCCTGTCAGGGAGGCTGTTCTGAACTCTCTCTTCCTCATATTTTCACCCTCTCCCCCGCCTGCAGGATATGGGAACCTGGCGCCCAGCACAGAGGCAGGCCAGGTCTTCTGTGTCTTCTATGCCCTGGTGGGCATCCCACTCAATGTGGTCTTCCTCAACCACCTGGGCACAGGGCTGCGTGCCCACCTGACCGTGCTGGAGAGGTGGGAGGACCAGCCCAGACGCTCCCAGGTAAGGTCCTCCCTCCCCACAGCCCCTCTGGGACAGACTCTGTTGCGCTCAGGTCTCCCAGAAGCTGACATGGAGAAGAGTCTGGCTAGCAGGGTGTTAGGGGTCGACACTCGGACAAAAAGGACCAGGTGGACGGAGGAGCGAAATTGTGGCGCAGGCTGGACAAAGCCTCAGCCCACCCCAAGGAGCTGGGCAGGTGCCGGTGGCACAAGCTGCCCCACAGTGGGCGCTGACGTGGCCAGGACTCTGCCCCGGCCTCAATCGGGCATGGCAAGGTGTGCCCTTGGGCCAGGCTGAAATACACCCTGAGCGAGAGAGATGGCTGGAGGCCATCTGCTGGCGGCTCAGCTAGGCCTTCTTCAAAGGGGGATCTATCTGGGCACACACCTCCATGGTCATCAGAGAACTCCAACAGCCATCTCTATGCCACCCTGAACACCCCCAGTGCCCACCCTGTCATCTGGGCCCTTGCAAAGCTATGCAAAGAGGCAGAGGTGTAGAAGGATTGAGGACAGCTCAGAGACCATCTTCCATCCCATATCTAAGTCCTCGGGATCCTGCACACATGGACACCAAGCCGAAATGCATCTCCAACATGACCCACCGACACAGTCCTGCTGACCAGCTCTTTCCCTGGCCTGGACAAGATGTCACACACGCAGAGATACAACCCCCACCCTACAGGGGTGCAGGCTAAGGACCTGACTATGGCCCAGCCCATTTCCTAGCTCACCCCAGACCCCCTCCCCTGCTTATAACCATGGGCCTTCCAAGCAGACTCAGAGACTCCTCCACTTCCAGCTGCTGCAGACCCTGGGCCTGGCCCTCTTCTTGGCACTGGGGACGCTGCTCATTCTCATCTTGCCGCCCATGGTCTTCAGCCACGTGGAGGGCTGGAGCTTCAGTGAAGGCTTCTACTTCGCCTTCATCACCCTCAGCACCATCGGCTTTGGGGACTATGTCGTCGGTAAGAAAGGGGAAGCCACAGATCACAGGGTGAGGGCCACTGGGATTCGGGGGAGGGGGAGATGTCAGCAGGGGGAGGGGGGTAATTCTTGGGGAACAGAGAGCCCCTGGTTATTCAAAGGAGACAAACACTTGTGAGACTGGTGCAAATTCTCACAACATCCTCAGAAGTCACTAGTCAGGGAACCCATCACCCTTTCCCCGCCCCAGGGGCCTCTCCTGCTGATCCTTATTAGGGGGAGGCTGGTGGGAACCCTTTTGGAACCTGGAGGGTGGCTGTCCCTCAGGCCACTGGCACTGATCGTGTCTCCCTTCCTTGCCAGGAACAGACCCCAGCAAGCATTACCTCTCAGTGTACCGGAGTCTGGCAGCCATCTGGATCCTCCTGGGCCTGGCGTGGCTGGCGCTGGTCCTCCCACTGGGGCCCCTGCTTCTGCACCGGTGCTCCCAGCTCTGGCTGCTCGGCAGAGGCCTTGGTCTCAAGGAAGGGGGAGCCCCCGAGACCAGTGGGCTCCCTAGACCTCAGAAGATTCCCATCTCTGCATGAGCCCCGCCCCCAAACCGTGGCCGCAGAAGCCCCTCACAGCATCCTTTGTCCACCCCATAGGCCCCCTGGATTTCCTGCCACACCTCCTCCTCGGCCAACCCACTCACTCCCCAGCCAGAGCTGGTCTCAGGAGCTCTCCAGAGAGAGAAAGGAGACAGGAGGGCCCAAGGAAGTGACAGAAAGGAGACAGAACGGGAGACGGATGTGTGTGGAGCAAGATGTGTGCTGTGATTTCCAAGCCCCTCCCTCAAAAGTGATCTCTGGGATGTCCCTGGTGGTCCAGCGATTAAGGCTCCACTCTTCCAATGCATGGAGCATGGGTTTGATCCCTGGTTGGGGAACTAAGATCCCACATGCCGTGCAGCATGGCCAAAAAATTAAAAAAATAAAAATAACCCAAAAAAGTTGAATCCAGACATGGATCATTATGACCAAATCTCCATCGTGCTTCCTGAACTGCCCCCAGCCACCACCCCAGAAGATCTCATACAGGACAGCAAACAAAGGCTGTATCTGAGGCTGTATCTGTGCCTTATTTGATACGTGTGTGGGGCATCATCAGGCCCCCAGTGTGTGTCAGATGCTGGGCCAGGCTCCAGGGTAGCAAGGTGACTCTCCTGCCCCCCAGGTGGAAGGACCAGACAAGCAGAGAGGCAACTCCAACCCAGTGATCAAAACCTCACGGCACAGGCAGACCAGGATATGACGCACACCTGTGGGACCTGCTGGCCCAGGCAAGGACTCTGGAGCAGAGGATACCTGCCTTCAGGAAGCTCCAGCTAGAGGGGCGGGAAGGCTGCCTCTAGGTCTGCCAGTTCTTCTCGCCTAGAGGTCTAGAGCTGTCCGTGAACAAGGCTTCAGCACTCCTGGGCGTCCCACCCACTTTCCTGAGTATAGCCTCCCTTGACTGCCTCATGGCACCCTTTGATCTCATTACCCCTTCTGGGCTCTTACAAGCCCTTCCAAACCCTCCCTGGGAAAACACCAGCCAGCTGATCCCAGGAGATTTCCAGGAAATGAGCTGTGAGGAGGCCCAGCCTCCACTGGAATACCTCATGCAGCCTGGCCTCTCTCCTGCCAGACTGTGACACCTCTGGCCAGGAGAAGAGATTTATACCAGTCCATCCCAAGCCGGGGGCTTCCCGGGTGGGCGCACTAGTGGTGAAGAACCCACCTGCCAATGCAGGTAGATGTTAAGAGACATGGGTTCAGTCCCTGGGTCAGGAAGATCCCCTGGAGGAGGGCATGGCAGGAGAATTCCAGGGACAGTGGAGCCTGGCGGGCTACATACAGCCCACAGGGTCGCAAAGAGTCAGACACGACTGAAGTGACTTAGCACACACGCACATATCAAAAGGCCCGAGCTCACCAAGGACTGCAACTTCTCTCAGCAAGACAGACTGGGGACCTCTGGACAGGACTGAGGTTAGACGGTGAAGCCGAGGAGGCTCTGGGTGGGACACCCAGGGAAGGATCTACATCAGCAGGAGACCTGGGCTACACCCAGGACTTCCTGGCATGGAGAAGCCTGAGAAACTGGGAACCCCCAGGACTCTTTATACTGAATCCTTCCTCCATCCTGGGTGGAGGAGGGAATGGGGAAGGGGGCATATTCAGAAGCAGGGAATGACAAGCCCACTGCCAGAGACTCCTCTTGCCTCCCAAGTTCACGGGGAATTGGCGATAGATTGCTGGGATCTCGAATCCTTGGGTATATAAGGCAAAGATGGTGATGGGAGACATCCAGAGAGGACTTGACAGGCAACGGGTCCTTGGTGATAATCCCAGGGCCCCAGGAAAATAAACTTGCCTGCCGCTTTCTCTTCCCCCTGAGTGCGGTCTACAGGAGTTCCTCCCACCGTTTGCTACATACAGGACACGGGGAGGCCCTGGGTCGGTCTTTCCCAGCGCCTGCAGTCACCAGCAGTCCTCCCCTTCTCCCTGAGCTAGGCGTGCCTGGGGGTGGGCACTCCACACGCATTCGAGGCGGGGCCAGGTGCCCACAGCTTGCCCTCTTTTTGTCCCGGGATTGGATCCCAGTGCGGGGTGGGGCAGGGCTGTCCCATTCCCCAGCACACACCTCCTCTGCTGAGAACACGGGGCATAGGCGCGCGGAGGCCAGAGAAGGGACCAGACCAGCTCCTTCCTAGCCCTTCCTTTGCGCCTCGGCCCGGGTCCATGGCTCCCGACTCCCGCCTCTCCGCCTCTTCCGCTAAGTGCGGAGGGAGAGCCTGGGATGCGAGCGAGCCCGGGGTCCCGGGCTGTGCGGTGCGGGTGCCGAGCACATTGCTTCTGCTGTTCACCTACCTGATTTACCTGGTCCTGGGCACCTGCGTGTTTTGGGTGCTGGAGAGCCCCGCGGCGCACGATTCCAGCAAGAGATTCCAGCGCGACAAGTGGGCGCTGCTGCGGAACTTTACGTGTCTGGATGGCCCGGCGCTGGACTCGCTGATCCGGGTGAGGGGCGAGTCTGGGCGGCCCGGGCGCGGGGGCGTTGGCTCAGCGGAGCGCACGGGCACCGGGCGAAAGGGCACGGCCCGGGTCCAGTCAGGGCTCCGCCAGGAGCACTTCTCCGAAATAAAGTGGACGGCACGGACGCGCGGACTACTGGGGGCGCGCGTTGCAGGGTGGAGACCAGAGTTCTGGGCTGGTGGACCCCGATGCAAAGACCCCGGCTCGGGCGAGAGAAATGCGCAGCGCGGCGCCGTGAGCCCAGGTTCGGGGCGATCGGGACCCTCCTTGTCTGGAGAGTTGCGTGGTTGCACGCATCCAAATCTCCGGGTGAAGGCGGTAGGGGGCGCACTGACGGGGTCCAGGGCTGGTGGGGCCCGACGGGGTCGGGCAGCGTTAGGACAGAGCGCGCTGCTCCGATTGGGAGAAGGCGGGAGGGGTCCACCTGGGAACTCAGGGCGCTGTGTCGGGTCGGACAGCGGGCAAAGGGCGAAGGGGCACCCATGGCCCCTTTCACAGGAGACCCACGTGCGAATCTGAGACCTGGGGGCGGGGACAGCAGAGGGCGCTGGTCTGGTCTGATGATGAGCGAGCCGGCAGCAGGATCGTTGGAGGCTGGGAGGAAAGTGGGTGCAGAGCGCTCTTGTCTCCGCTGCCCCCACCCCACGCACACAACGCCCCAGGTGAAGTGGAATGGGGCCGAGGTGCAGGAGCCAGAGGCCCGGGGATTTGAGGTGCGCAAAAGGAAAGCAGCAGACACAGGCACGTTCAGTGGCTGACCCTGGGTTTCTCCGAGTCTGAGGGCACGCAGCGAGGGCCCAGAGGGTCTGCAGGGGTCGGCGAGTGGGAGGATGCAGAGGTCGTGGAGGGCAGAGACTGCTGAGCTGGTGGGGGAAGACGCAGCGGGGCGAGGGGAGCGGGGCAGGCAGGGGAGGGTTCTTCCAGGCCTCACGGTGGATGGAGGTATCCTTCGACCCTGGACGGAGAGCTGCTCTGATATGATGCAAGCTTCCATCTCCGGGTCCCTGGCTTGGTCCATGAGTGCAGACAGCTGCACCCCTAGCGAGGCGTCCCCGCACTGCAATCCGGGTGCCTTTTCTGGCGAGGAAAGCAGGGCTTGTGTCCCAGAGTTGCCAGCCCAAAGCTGGTCCCCAGAAGGTAGCAGGGAAGTGTGTCTGGTGGCAAGGGACATGGGCACTGGAGCAGAGGTGAAGTCATGAGCCTGGGACTGGGCGGATGTGTCAGGCCTGGAACCCAGCAGAGGAAGGACTATCTCTGCTAAGAATCTCAGGTGACACCTCCACCCACTGTCTCTAAATTTCTTCAAATACAGACTGCCTAGTCCCTTGAAAAGGTGGTGAACTTCAATTACGAGCAGCCTGGTCCCCCTAAACGTGACAGTGAGGGCAATGGGGATGATAGGAAATACTTCTATGCGGCGCTTACTGCATGTCAGGCGCTGTTCCTAGCATGTAAGCTCTCTCCAGCCCCACCTGTCTCACAGGTAGATGCCATTCTTATCATGCCCATTGTAGAGATGGAGAAACTGAGGCTTAGAGAGATTACATACAAAGGCATGGCTTCATAGTCAGGGTGCTGGAGCTGTCAACCAACATGAGGACTGCCTCAGTGCAAATCTGCATACAGAGGTGGTTCCCAAGTTTCCTGGTGGAGCTCTCATCTCTTCCCCTCCACCCACCTCCTGCTCACCTCCACTTCACCTCCTTCCTCAGCCCCCTGTGGCTTTAACCATCCCCAGGAATACAGAGGTGGTGTCTCCAACCCAGATCTCCCCAATGAGGGCAGACATGTTCATGTAACTTCTTGCTGTTGTTCAGTTGCTAAGCTGTGTCCAACTCTTTGTGACCCTGTGGACTGGAGCATTCCAGGCCTCCCTGTCCCTCACCATCTCCCAGAGTTTACCCAAGTTCATGTCCATTGAGTTGGTGATGCTATTCAACCATCTCCTCCTCTCCCACCCCCTTCTCCTCTTGCACCATCCTGCTCAAATTCCCCCCGAGTCAAGAATAAGCAGCTCTGCTCTTCCCTGCTCCGAATCTCTGTCCCCGCATCCACACACCTTCGGAGTGCTCTTAGATGCATCCCTCACTACCCACACCAAATAAGGCCAGAGCCCTGGGCTTCTGAGTACCTCCTCTCTGTGCCTCCTGGACACTCCATGCCGGGATGCAGGCCAGGCCCTCTCCCTCGCTCATCCCTGCAGGACTCTCCTGTCCAGATCTGCACCATCTTCTATGCTGCCAGCTGCCACGGAGGACACATACCTGAGCTTGCTCCCCTTTACTCGGTGACCTTGGGCGAGGCCTGCCACTCCATCCCCAGCCTGGCAGAGCCAATCACGGCCTGGCTGCCAACTACCTTTCAGTCTCCTTAGTCTGTATCCCAGACACAGTCCTCCCTTCCAGACTTTGCTCCTGTGGTCCCATTTCCCCAAATGTACTTCTACCAGGAACAATCCTAGCTAACCCTCTAGGAAGGCCCAACTAAAACATCACCCTCAGCTGCCTTCTCACATTTGTACAGAATGCTGGCGTTGATGACACGCATTCTTTAAAGCATGTATGGAGGCACAATAAGCACATTTCAGAAAATCGAGAATCATGGGGGAAAACACACATAATTCTTAACAAAACTGTATTTTGTACTTCGGTACGTTAAAGAAAAACCGTCACCCTCTCCATGAAGTCTTGTGCCCCTACCCCCATCAGAATGCACACCCTTCCTATCCCGTATTTCTACAGCATTATATTCATAATAATGGTAATGATAGCAGTTGCTAACCTTAACCATGTTCCAGGTACTCTTCTAAGCCTTTATACCTAATAACTCATTAAACCTCAACAACTCTATGAAGTGGGTGCTATTAGTATTCCCATTTTACAGAGAAAGAGACTGAGGCACAGAGGAGTTGGCTATCTTGCCCAGAATCAGGTAGCTGCTCTGTCTGGGTGCCTAAAGCTTCATAGATGACACTGTATCAAAGTTAATTGAGTTTGGGGACTTCACTGGCAATCCAGTGGTTAAGACTGCATTTCCAATTCAGGGGGACGATTCCTGGTCAGGGACCTAAGATCCCACATGCTGATTGACATGGCCAAAAATATAGATAGATAATTTAAAAATTAAAGGAATTAAGTTTGGCTTTGTCCCACTGAAAACTGAAGTCATGTCTCTTTCATCTTCAGCTCCCCTGATACCTCACATATAGGTCCTGACCAGGGCTTGTGGCAAAAATGAGAGTGAACGGAGAGAAAACAAATGGAGTTCTCCCAGCCAGTGCAATACCCAGGGCTGATCTGGGCTCCAGGGTAGACAGGGGAAGAAGCTGTCCCCATGCTCCCTGCCCTGGGGAGGCCCTGGTTGGACAGGAAGAGACTCCTTGTCCCAGACAGGCTGGGATCAGAACGGTTACAAGGACGGTCGTGTGGGGGGGGGGGTGTACAGGGGCCCCATTGCCCCAGAGAGCCTGGTGGTCACTGCAGCCTCTCCCCCAGGGCATCATCGAGGCATACAAAAATGGGGACATCGTCCTTGGCAACACCACCAGCATGGGACGCTGGGAGTTCGTGGGCTCCTTCTTCTTCTCCGTGTCCACCATCACCACCATCGGTAAGAGAAGGATGGGGACAGGGAGGGGTGCTGGGGAGGGTGGCCTCGCCTGAGAGACTGGGGACCAGCTACCTTCAGAGGCGTTCCTAGGACCTCAAGCCCGTGAGGTCGAGCAGCCTGGACACCACCTGGGAGCAGAAACTCGGTCTTACGGAAGATGTGCTGGATCGGCTCCTACCCTCCACCCAGGTTCCTGGGAGGTTTGTGAAGTGCTGCCCTGGGGATTTCTGCTACACAACTTTTCAGGAGGCAGAAGGTACCCTCTGTAGTGGTAAAGATCCCTCTGGGCACTGTTAGGGTCCTGGTCTGCTCAGTCAAGCCCACCTAACACTGAGCCTGGAAGGGCGGCAGGATGGGGTGCGGGAGAATAAGGGCAACTTGGGAAGGAAGGAGGGACAGAACCCTCTGTCTCAACCTTGGGCGAGGTGGCCACTGCCAGAGGCCTCCCCCCAGCTCACTAAGGCACCTCCTCACCCCAATCACCATCCTCCCCAAGCCCCTCTCCTCCCCGACACACAGGGACACCCGAATAGTTCTCACTCCCGTTCCTCTGGCCCCGTCCTCAGGAGAGCAGAGGCGAAACTTGTCCTGAGGGTGTCTGGGGGCTGTTATTTGGAGAAGAAGAGTGGCCTAGACCCCTCCAACTCTACACCCAGGAATAACTCAGTGGGGCTGCCCCATCAACCAGCCCAGCCGCTCCGCCCTGGCACCGGCATGACACCATACTCACCACCAGGTGGCAGGCTGACCCCACTGGTGGCTACCGCTACCTCCTCCAGCCAGGATGCTGGCCCCAGGAACCAGGATCCCAGCCACCCGCTACTCCCACCTCGTTCCACCCCACCCCCTGCCACCCCTTCCTCCCCAGAGTGGAGCTAAGCAGATGTACCCAGAGGATTCTCTCAGTTCAGTCGCTCAGTCATGTCTGACTTTTTGTGACCCCACGAATCGCAGCACGCCAGGCCTCCCTGCCCATCACCATCTCCTGGAGTTCATTCAAACTCACGTCCATCGAGTCGGTGATGCCATCCAGCCATCTCATCCTCTGTCGTCCCCTTTTCCTCCTGCCCCCAATCTCTCCTAACATCAGAGTCTTTTCCAGTCAATCAACTCTTCGCATGAGGTGGCCAAAGTACTGGAGTTTCAGCTTTAGCATCATTCCTTCCAAAGAACACCCAGGGCTGATCTCCTTTAGAATGGACTGGTTGGATCTCCTTGCAGTCTAAGAGACTCTCAAGAATCTTCTCCAACACCACAGTTCAAAACCATCAATTCTTCGGCACTCAACTTTCTTCACAGTCCAACTCTCACATCCATAAATGACCACTGGAAAAACCGTAGCCTCGACTAGACGGACCTTTGTTGGCAAAGAAATGTCTCTGCTTTTTAATATGCTATCTAGGTTGGTCATAACTTTCCTCCTAAGGAGTAAGCGTCTTTTAATTTCATGGCTGCAATCACCATCTGCAGTTATTTTGGAGACCAAAAAGATAAAGTCTGACACTGTTTTCACTGTTCCCCCATCTATTTCCCATGAAGTGATGGTACCAGATGCCATGATCTTCGTTTTCTGAATGTTGAGCTTTAAGCCAACTTTTTCACTCTCCTCTTTCACTTTCGACTCTCTATCTGGCTTTAAATTAGACAATACTTCTTGGAAGCAGATCTCAGGCTACCCGGGGACTTGTGTAGTCCTCCACCATGAAGCAAGCATGCTTGGGAGGCCCCTTGATTCCACGGGCCCCAGAAGGATGAGGCAGGATGGTATTTATTCATCCTTAAACTACAGGGGTCTAGCATAAGCCTGGCATACCGTGGGCACTCAACAAATGCTGACACATTAATAAATTCCAAAATGCCCATCCTACCAGCATTCCCTAAGCTCCAGAGCAGGAGCGGGTGCTGATGTAGTCACTGTGGTCCAGGCCTCCCGGGTGTGCAGGGCACCCTCATCTCTGAGGCCCACCCCCCTACACCCCCTGCCCCAGGCCCACCTGATTCAGAGGTTCACAGCCTCTCTGCCCAGCTCTACCATCCCCAATGTGGACTCTGTCCCTCGCCCTTCTTTCCGCTTGGTATAGCCCTAAAACTGTCTGGGCCAGCTCTGAGGGGGAGGAGGGCCCTGGGGCTCCGCATCCTTCTGTCTCCATCCCGTGTCCCTCCGCCTGCCCAGGGAGGGAAGAAGCGAACGGAGAACAAACGAGATTCTCATGTTTTATGGTGCAAACACTGCCCCTCCTAGAGCTTTGGTCTTCCAGTCTGCAGGTCTGGGGCATGACCTCCACGGGAAGGGAGGCTAAGGCTGGGCTGAGGGAGGGATGTGTCGGACCCTGCACGGTTCCCAGGAAGGGCACCCCAGCTGCCGCATCCCTTCCGTAGCAATGGTAGAACCAGGGCCCCTGAGGATGGAAAGGCTCCCTGAAGTGTCCCCTTTCTGCCCTCAGGCTATGGGAACCTGAGCCCCCGCACGATGGCCGCCCGGCTCTTCTGCATCTTCTTTGCTCTCATGGGGATCCCGCTCAATCTCGTGGTGCTCAACCGCCTGGGGCACTGCATGCAGCAGGGGGTACACCGCTGTGCCCGCAGGCTGGGGGGTGCCTGGAAGGTGAGGGGGCCGCGGGGGCCGCCACTGCCGCCTGGAGGGAGAGTCTCTGGTAGAAAAGGGTGGATGCTGGCAGTCAGGGGTGCCTCAGAGGGGGGGTTCATGGTGGAAGCAGAAGGTCTTTCTGGAAATCAGGGTTCCTGGTGGGAGTGTAGTGGGGTTGAGGGGGTCACTGCCCAGAATAGGGGGGGTCTTCAGTAACAAAGGGGCATCAGTGGGGAGACATAAGAAAGCCACGAGGCAGCCAAGCCCTTTTCAGAAGCCCGGAGAACACGCACTGGTGGAGAAGCCCCAAGGGCACCTCCCTCCTTACCCAGGGGAGTGCTAGCCCTGTCTGCAGCTCAGTAGCCCCCAGGCTATCTGCCTGACCCCACCCCACCATCCCATGGCTGCACATGCCAGGCAGCACTAGCCTCATGGGGCTGGGCGCCGTGTGCACCCACAGGACCCGGCCAAGGCCCGGTGGCTGGCAGGCTCCAGCGCCCTCCTCTCGGGCCTCCTGCTTTTCCTGCTGTTGCCCCCGCTGCTCTTCAACCACATGGAAGGCTGGACCTACGTGGAGGGCTTCTACTTCTCCTTCATCACTCTCAGCACCGTGGGCTTCGGCGACTACGTGATTGGTGAGACACGAGGGGCACCCTGCACGCATCTGCTCGTAGCCCACATCCCCGGGTACCTGCTGCGTGCCCAGCCCCATGGAGTTTGGGGACCCAAAGTCCAGAGCACACAGGCTTTAGCTTGGCTGGTTCAGCCTGTCTTTGCGGTGTGATGGGGTTAAGGCCACCCAGCTAAAAGTGACAGCTGGAGTTTGAACCCAGTGCTTCAGGCTGTAAGCCACATTTCTAGCCATTCCAAGGCACCCGAGGATCCCACAGGGTCCCCTATTATTTTTAAAGCTTATCAGAAAAAGGGGGGCTCTGAGTCCCCTCCCCCATCCATCTTTGGCCAGGGCCTCTCTCATTCACTTCTCCCACACTTCACCCTGCCCTCAAAATGCCATCTTCTTACTGTCCCTGGGTTGAGGGCCACGTTGCCCCCATCACAGTGCAGGGTGTCTGGCAGGAGAGCCTGGGAGCATCAGAAAACCCCAGCCTCTCGCAGCCCCTAGTCAGCCTCCAAATTCTTCGTGTTCGCAAGAAAGGGCTGTGTGGTCCAGAGTGTCCAGGGTGGGGTTTATTCAGCGGTCACCACTCATTGTGGGCAAGGTAAGGGCCCAGGAGTTACTGTCCTCTCAAAACGGAGCCAGGTGGGTGCCCAGCAGGGGGCAGCAGAGGGGCATTCTGGGGCGCAGGGGCAGCCCCATCCCCCTTCACTCCCTGCCCCTAAAGGGTCACCAAACTAGCAGTGGCCCCCACACCACCACATGCAGGCCTCAGGCGGGCTTTGTGCCCCCCTCCCATCGCTGATCCTAAACCAGGGAGGAGTCCCGTCTCTTCTTCAGAGAAAGACAGAACCCAGCCTGGAATACGGAAAGAAGGTCCCGGGACTTCCTTGGGGGCCCAGTGGCTAGACTCTGTGCTCTCAATGCCAGGGCCCCGGGTTTCATCTAGTTCTGGTCAGAGAACTAGATCCCGCGTGCCACAGCTAAGACTCGGTGCAGCCGAATAAGTAAATACATTTAATAAAAGAAGAAATGAGGTCCTACCAAAGTAACAAACAGCTAGCCCATTAAGAGTAATGATTGTCACTGCATTTTACTGAGGAGGAAGATGACGCTCAGAGAGGCCAAGCCATTCGCCTGCATTCACACAGCTAGTAGGACACGAATTCTGATCTGTTTGCCTCCAAGAACTCTCACCCTTTCCAGACGGCCTCCCATAACCCCCGTCTGGGCTGCGGTGTTCCTGTCTGTAAAACGAGGGGCTGGGCCAGGTGAAGGCCAGCGCCTTCTGGCCTGTGTGCGGGGCCTGCTTCCCTGCACCTCTCCATTCCCAGGGTCCGGTGTTGGGGCCTCATATTGCCCCTTCCCGATGTCCCCCAGCCTGGAAGGGACGCTGTTGCTCTGGAAGGAAGTCTTTGGGATGGTTTCCTCCAAGTGAGTCACGCTTCCACTCCTGGCCCTAGAGGAGAAATGTGTCTGAGGAGAGGTGACGCCAGTGTCCCCAAGGCCTCATCTGCCCCCCAAACACACACACACACACACACACACGTGCAGCTCAGAGAATGAGTTCTGGATCTGTCTTCTCCTCTCTGTTCCCATTGCCGTTTCCCTAGTCTAGGCAGGGCATTGCATATGGCTGGTTGCACAGGTTGGGCACTGCACAACCGTAAGTGGTTGCCATTCACACAGAGCACAGTGAGAAGGGCACCCATGGACTGGTACAACCTCTGTCCTTGTGCCCCTTTGGCTCTTATGACCTTTAAAAATTACAAGTTCTGGAACTTCCTGGCCCTCCAGTGGTTAAGACTCTGTGCTTCCCATGCAGAGGCCTTAGTTCGATCCCCTCTTGGAGAACTAAGATCCCACATGCCATGGGGGCCAGCCAAAAAATAATTCATGTCACCTGCCCAGCTCCTCTGAAAACCTCAGGGCTTTCCTGTAGTCGTTCTGGCCCCTTCCCACCAACTCTCCCCCCCACCCTAGGGCTCAAAGGATGAAACTCAGAACTTGCCCCAGTTCTAAACCCACAAGTCCTTGTTCTCTGAGGGTCCCCAGTGCAAAAAGCGGGGAAGAGAAATGGGAATGGGACCCCTAACTACAGTCTCTCGGTGCCCACTGACCACCAGGGCTCCAGAGGTCGGTCCTAGGTGGGAAGAGCTGACAGTAGGCTCCTTAGAAGCATGTCTGGACAAACCTCTGTGAGTTGTTAGGACGCTCTGTGAGGCTGTCCTGAGGCCCCACGGTCCCCTGAGGGAAGGCAGGGCCAGGGGGAGGGGGCAGGCGTCTCTAGACATGGCACCCTGGAAAGAGAAGACTAGGTCTCTGCCACCACTGGGGGAGCAGGGGCTTGGGAGGTGGGCAGCGACCTCCACACAGCCATCTCTGCAGGAGCGAGGAGGGCTGATCAGAGGGTCCCTGCTGCCCTGTGAGCCAGCCTGTGGGGACTGACAGGGCAGGGAGGCTGGTGTGTGGGGTGCAGGCCCCCCAGAGCCCCCCTCCACTGCATGCTCTGACTGAGAATGCCCATGAGGGCCCTTTAAGTCCACAGGGGTGCCGGGCAGACCATGCCCATGGAGTGGCAATGGACAGCTCTGTCTCCTGCACCACACGCTTTTTCTTCTGCAGCCGTCTCAGCGCCTCATGACAAGTGACCACGCATGCCCTCGTTTGGCCTCTCTGTGAGAACACACAGCTCTGGCTTGAGGCTACTGCAACTGGACTGGTCAGAAGAGTATTTCCTGGGCACCCACGTCCAGTGGGGAAGCGAGGAGCTCAGAGTAGAGAGGAAGGCAGGGCCTGGTCACATAGAGAGCCCCCTCAGGCTGAGTCATGAATTTTGGACTCTGTCCTAAGACTACAGGAAAGTTCGGAAGGTTTTCAGAGGAGCTGGGTAGGTGACATGATAGTAATTCTTAAAGGTCATAGAGCCTAGTGGACAGAGGCCACACCAGGTCCACGAGCACATCTTCCTTGTGCTGGGTGTGAATGGCAACCCTTTAGGGTTGTGCAGTGTCCAGCCTGCACAACCAGCTCCAAGAATTGATGCTTTTGAATTGTGGTATTGGAGAAGACTCTTAAGAGTCCCTTGGACTGCAAGGAGATCCAACCAGTCCATTCTGAAGGAGATCAACCCTGAGATTTCTTTGGAAGGACTGATGCTAAAGCTGAAACTCCAGTACTTTGGCCACTTCATGCGAAGAGTTGACTCATTGGAAAAGACTCTGATGCTGGGAGGGATTGGGGGCAGGAGGAGAAGGGGACGACTGAGGATGAGATGGCTGGATGGCATCACGGACTCAATGGACGTGAGTCTGAGTGAACTCCGAGAGATGGTGATGAACAGGGAGGCCTGGCGTGCTGCGATTCATGAGGTCGCAAAGAGTCGGACACGACTGAGCGACTCAACTGAACTGAACTGAGCACGCACATGCACCCAGCATTTTTGAATGTAGTTCAGTGAGAATCCCCATGGACAGAGGAGCCTGGGGTTGCAAAGAGTTGAACACCACTGAGCGGCTAAGCAAGCACAGCACAGCACATAGTATAAGAAAAAGAAGGAGTTTTGGAACCACTAAAATATGGATTTAGATGTAGGTTCTACCACATCCTGGCTATATGACCCTGACAATCTCTCCACGTTTTTCCATCAAGAGTTAGAGGGTCAGCATACTCAACGCATGGGGTTGTTGTAAGAATAAGGAAATAACATTGAGTAAGTATCTGACATGAATAATATACCAAATAAAATATTTTCCTTCTCCTTTAATGTTTCCTTACCCTCAGTTTGATTTTAAACTCCTAAAGGCAAGAGGCTATCCTTTGCGACCTCTCTGGAGCATCTGTTATCATGAAAAGAACCACAGGTTTGAGAGCTGCCCTGAGAATCTAGGCTTGGATATCCAATATGGTGGCCATTAGCAAGTGGGCACTTGAAATGTGGCTTGTGCAACCAAGGAGCAGGAGAGTTTTACCTTTATTTAGTCAGCTGTTAAGTCATTTAAGTTTACTTTTAGAAGCAGATATTCAGCTTAGTCACTGGAAATATTTAAGCATGTTTGGAACAAATTTGGTACTTGAATCTTCTTTTTCAACTGTACAGTTTATTAAATCTAAATACAGGTCAAGAATTTTTGATAAAATTTAAAGCCCAGTTTGAGATACACTGTAAATGCAAAATACACACTGGACTTCAAAGATTTAGTGTGAAAAAAAGAAGGCAAAATCTCTCATTAATGTTTTTTTGCACCGACAACAGTGAATGTTGAGCTAAATGTTAATTTTACCTGTTAAAAGAAAAAGAAAAGAATTTAGTTGTCAGTCACTACTTTGGGCATCATCCTCCAGACCAGGGGTCCAACAAGGCCCTCAACTACTCTACTGTCTCCAGAGATCATTTGTTTTGGAGTGTGCCAGCTTTCCATTTCATGTGCCCTGCTCAGAGGGTCCCCTGGGAAGTGCTATTTAGACTACACAACTGGCCTCATCCAAGTTTCAGTGTGTTTCAGGAACCTTGGTTGGAGTCCCAAAGTGAGGTGAGATGGGGCTTGGAGCCAATCCCAAGGAAACAGGAAGCATGCATTTTGAGGAGAGAAAGTGTGTGGGAATGGTGGCAAGGAGGTAAGGAAGTAAACATAGGTAGACAATGGTAGCTGGGGTTTCATCTGTGGGGTGGATGGCAGCTGGATTGAAATATGGAGTCATAGGACTTCCCTGATGGTCCAGTGATTAAGATTTTGCCTTCCAATGCAGGTGGTACATTGTGGATCCCTGGTCAGGGAGCTAAGATCCAACATGCCTTGGGGCCAAAAAACCAAAACATATAACAGAAACAATATTGTAACAAATTCAATAAAGACTTTAAAAAAGGGTCCACATCAAAATATCTTTTAAAAAATTTTTTCAAAAAAAAAAGGAAATATGAAGTCAAGGCATAGTTGCGTGACAAGTAGAGAGATTCAGTAGCAAGGGAGACTTCTACCCACTGGAGATGACAATTAGAGAAGTCTTTGATGCATAAGAAGGAGTGTTATCCAGACTGTATGAGAAGGCAATTTAAGCATTAGTTGTGACTGACTCTTTGCGCCATCGTGGACTCTAGCTGCCAGGCTCCTCTGTCCATGGGATTCTCCAGGTAAGAATACTGGAGTGGGTTGCCACTTCCTTCTCCAAAAGATCTTTCTGATCCAGGGATCAGACCCTCATTTCCTGCTTGGCAGGCAGGTTCTTTACCACTGAGCCACCAGGAAAGCCTATAAAGCGGAGTCAGTTCAGTTCAGTCGCTCAGTTGTGTCTGACTCTTCCCGACCCCATGAATCGCAGCATGCCAGGCCTCCCTCTCCATCACCAACTCCCAGAGTTCACTCAGACTCACATCCATCAAGTCAGTGATGCCATCCAGCCATCTCATCCTCTATCGTCCCCTTCTCCTCCTGCCCTCAATCCCTCCCAGCATCAGAGTCTTTTCCAATGAGTCAACTCTTCGCATGAGGTGGCCAAAGTACTAGAGTTTCAGCTTTAGCATCGTTCCTTCCAAAGAAATCCCAGGGCTGATCTCCTTCAGAATGGATTGGTTGGATCTTCTTGCAGTCCAATGGACTCTTAAGAGTCTTCTCCAACACCACAATTCAAAAGCATCAATTCTTCGGTGCTCAGCTTTCTTCACAGTCCAACTCTCACATCCATACACGACCACAGGAAAACCCATAGCCTTGACTAGACGGACTTTTGTTGGCAAAGTAATGTCTCTGCTTTTGAATATGTTATCTAGGTTGGTCATAACTTTTTTCCCAAGGAGTAAGAAGAGTAAATGGGTACAAACATACAGGGATAGAAAAGGAGGGAATTTCTATTACAAGTTTCAAACTTGCCACTTTTTGCTTTCTAAAAAATATTGATTTATTTTTGGCTCCATCAGGCCTTAGTCGTGGCTCTTGGGTTTTTGTTGCAGCTGGTGGGCATCTCTCTAGTTGAAGCTTGTAAGCTCAAGAGTGGCATGCGGGAGCTAGTTCTCTGACCAGGAGTAGAACCCATATTGGATGACAGATTCTTAACCACCAGATCACCAACAAAGTCCCACAGCTCTTTTCTTAATGAAAGATGTGGCAAGAAAGATGGTGAGACTGGAATTATGGAGGTTGGAGTAAGAGGTAGATGACATGGATGTTTGAAGAAAGAGAACTGTGACATTGTCATCTTGGTGGTTGAGAGAGTGAATTTTCTGGGGAGAGGGGGAAGTGTGGATAGATATCCAGGCAGTATTGAGTGCCTGGGCTGGTCCCAGGGAAAAGGATGAGGAGGAAACAGGCCATGAACTGTGATGGATAATGAAAAAGAGAGGTCTGTGGATTGGGGTTAAATACTCATTTGCGGTGGAGGTCTTAACGTAAGTGAACTAGAAATCTTACATAGAAAGAATGACTAAGGTTGGATAGTGCCACAGAGATAATTTTATTCAGAAAAAAAGATAATTTTAGAAGCAGTCAGGCCATGAATCATCAAATAATTGCCAAAATTCAACACTTAAAACTGAGTTATTTTGGATCCACATCCTGTGATCCTGGGGTTCTGGAAAAGACAGTAAGAAAGCACAGATCTCAGAATAAAGATGACATTTGGAAACAATTACTGAAGGAGGCCAAGGTTCATTTATCATCCAAACGGATAATGAGGCCCAAATCCTAAAACACAAAGATAATTATATTACTTTCCAGAAATTCCTGCTCTTTGCTACCAATCAGCTTTCTCCACGCGCCACCCAGGCTCCCACGAGCAGAGGGGCAGCTGGAGTCCTTTCTGGGCTGGCAAGGGCCAGCACGGACTCAGCCTCCCTGTAAGTAGCTCCGCTGTACTCACAGGGACTTGGCAAGATTTTCCACAGCCATCGCTGCAGCATTTTTGGCCTCGGGGACAGGATCCATCTCCTGTGCACCTTTCAGCACAAGTTCCAAACGATCCTTCTGGCACCCTTGGACATGTTCCAGGTCTCTGTTCCGCTAAAAGACAAAATAGACTTTCTATAACCCAGGCTGGCTCTATGGAAGGCAGTGGGACCCAGTGCTGAGAGATAGAGAGCTTAAGACCTCACTTCCTGAGGCACCTTCTTGATGCCCCCAGTTGCCCCCCTTTCTCAACTTTGGAGGCACACAGGACTGTTTTGTCTATGGGAAAACACACTGATGACCAACTGCTGTAGCATCTTGGGAGAAGAGGAGAGAGCCTTGCCACTAACCTTCTTTTTGTTCCAGTTGAAACTAGATAATTAAATCCCAGATCACAAACAGTGCCAGCTTCCCACCAATTCTACACGCCTCCAGGTGCCAATGAACACTGAGTCCCACCGTGAGAAAAATCTTCAGGCCATCAGCAGCATCATTCTAGTACAGGGTTCTGATGACTGTATTTGGAAAGAAATAGCAGATGAAAGACAAAAGACCAGGTTTCCAGTTTTTAAAATGGAGCTCCCTGGCAGTCCAGTGGTTAGGACTCAGAACTATCACTGCTATGGCCTGGTTTCAATCCTTGCTCAGGGAACTAAGATCCCCAGTCCAGTATCCAGTGCTACTCAAACTGGGTCCCATGACCTGGCAGGATCAGCATTCCCTATGAACTTGTTAGAAATTCGATTCTTGGACCCCACCCCAGACCTACTGAAACTCTAGGGTTGGGGCAGAGCAATCTGGATTCAACAAGCCTTCTACCCAGGTTATTCTTACACATGTAGATACTGGAGAAACTCTGCTGTATATCATCCCCCAAATAGTCTACCCTATTGAGTTGGGGGCATGGAAAATGCAGGCTGGATATTACTCTTGTGCATCAGGTGAAATGGGGGTCGACAATTCTCTCTGCTCCATGTTGGGCAGAGACCTCCTTGATCTGTGGGATTCCCTTACATACTCCTCCATCATACACACACCCTCTAAAAAACATCTAAGTGTGGTCCTTGAGCCCAAGACAATGGAGAGGTGTGTTAGCAAGCTGTTCTTTGGATTATGCATGCAGTCTTAACTCTACAGCCTCCCTAGTTCCCAGGCTGCTTTATTTGTCTGTTGGTTGCACTGCATAGCATGTGGGATCTTAGTTCCCTGACCAGTGATTGAACCCGTGGCCCCCTTCCCCCACGGGAATGGGAAGCTCAGAGTCTTAACCACTGGACAACCAGGGAAGTCCCTCTCAGGCCACTTTGATTCACCCACCAAAATTACAGCAGCAGTGCTCGACCCTAGCCTTCAGTCAGGAAAGTAAGGGAATTGAAGGTTCTGCGGGGAAAGCGCACCTGCCCGCCACTGCTGGCAAGTATCAGCCTAGATCATGAGGCAAATGGGACAGTGCACAGAGTAGTTTATGATGAGCTTTAGTCACCAAGATGTGTTAAAATAGAAAGATATTAAAATAGCCACGTTGAGAAAAATCACAAGTTGCAGAATAATACATGTGATGTGATATTTATATGACAGTATGTGTAACTCTATCATGCTCATGAAATCACATATATGTATAAACATAAATACAAGCAAGAAGAGATTAAAAATCAAATAAAGTTCATTATGACCTCTGGGAAGGGAAGAATGGAATGGGATAAAAGATACTTGTTCAAGTGATTTCAAGTGTCTTTGAAATGTTTATCTATCTAAAATAAAGATATGAAGCAAATATAGAAAAATGTTCAAAAAGAAAAAAAAGAGAGAGAGAGAATCAGCCTAGGCAGGTGTACATTGTGGTGGAGTGAATGAATGGACCAGAGTGTCACACCGGTGTGTTTGGGTGTGAGACATAGGTTAACTTGTTCATATCTGTGTTCTTTCTGGCCCTTGTGGAAGAATAATTTGGTACCTGAACGTTATCTCACTTTTGTGTTGAGTATTTCCAGCCTTTTCAAGTTTTCAAATACTTCTAGAGCAAGATATTATCAATCTGTCTTCATGGTCTTCCAGACTTGGGAGACGGGGCATCTTTCCCTACTCTGTCAGAGGCTTTTTTGGCCCCTCTACAGCAGCCTTCTCTCTCTATGTGCAGCGGGTCTGATAGCCATTGTCCTAGCAGGGCTGAGCATTCAGTGGGTCAGGGATGCAGAAGCCTTGCAGCTCTTACCTCGCCAGTCCTGGGTGGGTGAGCAGACACGGCCACATCCATTGCTGACACATCAGCTTCCTGCTGGGCAGTCCCGGTGTCCTTGGCATTGGTCCAAGCAGATACCTACCCCTAAAGAAAATTCAGCTGAAAACTGTTAAGCCTGGCAGGATAGCAGGGGAGGGCTGTGAGAAGGTTTGCTTGTTTGAAACTTTTATTCAATTCAAAAAATATAGACAAGCTATCTACATTTCAAAAGTAGTACATTTCAAAAGTTTTAAAACAAAAAGTACTCAACTATATAAAGTAAAAAGGAAGTCTCTCTTTCCCCTAACCCATTCAGCCCATTTCCCAGGAGATATCTCCTATTTCCTGTAGCTCCTTCTGGAATCTTCTCTGTGCTTTTACAAATATAAAGGCAAACACACCAATAATGCACTGATGTACACACACAATACAAGGAGATGTTTGTCTACTAAATTACAAATATGTGGCGTGAGACTATACATATATTTGGTATTGAAAGATGTCTTCATTAGGCAGTTTAGCAATGTATATCAAAAGCTTTCAAATGTAATTTGGCCCTTCCATGTTTAGGAATTTATCCTATGAAATGTGATTTAACTCAAGGACTATGTTGTACTTGTTATTAGAAAGTAACTCAAAGCATAGATTATCTAATTCTTCAATAGTAGAATAGGGCATGGAAATAAGGCATATCCACATACTGGGAAACAATGAAGCTTTTTAAAATGTGTGATAGAATTGTGTTTATTGATTAGGGATGGTGAAAAGGCAATGGCACTCCACTCCAGTACTCTTGCCTGGAAAATCCCATAGATGGAGGAGCCTGGTAGGCTGCAGTCCGTGGGGTCGCTAAGAGTCAGACACGACTGAGCAACTTCACTTTCACTTTTCACTTTCATGCATTGGAGAAGGACATGGCAACCCACTCCAGTGTTCTTGCCTGGAGAATCCCAGGGATGGGGAAGGCTGGTGGGCTGCCGTCTATGGAGTCGCAGAGTCAGACATGACTGAAGCGACTTAGCAGCAGCAGCAGCATGACACCATGTTTGTAAAAATCACATATCCTGGATTTTTGTTGGTTTGTTTATATGTCTGTCTCTGCTACTATGAGATCTTTAAAGGTGGAGATCTCCGCTTTGCTATCTCCCAGCACTCAGCACAGTCCCAGGCATACAGTAACCACAAAATTCAACATCTATTCCCTGTGAAATCTGAAAAAAAAAATCTGTGTGCATATGAAATATGGAAGCTTTTATTGTAAATGCTAACATGGTTATCTGAGTAATGGGATCATGGATCGTGTTATCTTTCTAATTAGTAGTATTTCTGAGATTTTTTTTATAACAAACATTATAAGCTGTATAACAAAAGAAGAAGTTTCAAAAAATTAGGACATAGCTCTGAGACATGCTTTCCCGTCCAGAAGAACAAGCCTGAATGTGGAGACCGTGGGAATTAACCATCTAAGGAGGGAAGTCGGGGCAGAGCTAAGCACACAGTCTCCCTGGGTTGTGTGAGGTCTGGGGACCTGGGCAGGGCTGGGTGTTTTTACCTGCTGTGCGGACTGAAGAGCAAACTTGACTACCTCCCTTCCTGATACATTGTTCTCCAGCCCCACAGTCCTAGTTTCCTTGGCAGCGTTGTACACAGATTCCTAATATCAGAAAAGAATCAGTGAGTTGGTGGGAATGTCAATTGGTACAGCCACTGTGGAGAACAGGATGGAGGTCACTGTAACCAGTGACCTTTTGGTTCAAAGGAATGTCTCCTTTTTAAGCGAGTTGACTGAATTTGCTGGTTGTGCTTCTAGAGTCACACAGCTCAGTGGTAAAGAATCCTCCTGCCAATGCAAGAGATGCAAGAGACAGGTTTGATCCCTGGTCAAGGAACTAAGATCCCACATACCTTCTGGCCAAAAAAACCCAACGTAAAACAGAAGCAGTGTTATAACAAATTCAATAAAGACTGTAAAAATGGTCCACATTTTAAAAAATCTTAAAAAAAAGAATTTTAAAAAGAAAGAAAATCACTCAGAGGAACAAAGGTTTGATCTAGGGATCTTGTTTAAGGGCAAAGTGGGGGAACAATTGGGGCTGTAACTTGTTAAGGTGCCTCTCAAATTTTCTTCTGATCCAGCTGCGCAGAGAATTGAGCAGAATGGTTGCTAGGGAGATGGCAGGGGGCAGGATAGGATGCCCTGAAAGAGTGAGCCAAATTAAAGGGAATGTGCAACCAAAGCCTTTTCAGGGTATGGGGAATGGGGCCACCCTGATGTGTGCCCTAGAAGAGGCAAAGGCAAAGAAGGAGGAAATGTCAAGTCCTGGCAACCTGCAGGGAAATGGACATCTCTGATCAACAGTGAGACTGGCACCCCTGTGGCTCTGAGAAAACAAGCTGATGTGGACACCAGCTCACCACCAGTG